>JAQGAK010000288.1:0-101308 GCA_034696945.1 Lipothrix lubbocki
TACTTTGATAATGAATTTTTGTAATATTTTGTGGAAGATGTTGCATATTTAATTTCATATAAATTGATATGGAGCTATATGTATTCATGATATGGTGTATACTGATGATTGTATTATATTTGATTTTATATACAGTTACGATTGACAAACGAGTTTTAAATAAGCGTTCCGTTTCTATTATCCTGCTGTACAAATGGATCTGAAGTCAATTTTTCACCGGGATAAACCGAATGCGTCTGCGGGACTCCCGAAGCCCCCGAGCGTGAGGGAAATGATAGAAGACATTGAGTTTAGTCCGAAGAATGACCCTGTGATACTTTTCGCAAATTATTTGCAGAAGAAGGGTAAATTGAAATACTGTATATAGGAAATTGGATGGATGACTTAATTTACGTAGGCTTTCGCATACGTATGTATGTTATATGTTCATTTGTGTAAGCACTTGTTAGCAATTTTGTAGGAAACGTTAATTTGAAAATAATTAACTCGATATATTGTGAATTGTCAGGGAATAGAAAGTCGAGCCTGAGCGGACTGGATATTGATGTCAACATCTCGGAAGTAATTCAGGCAGCCCCAGCCGTTGTTGCAGCTGGATCCAGAAATAGAAAAACAAGTGAGTCGGATGCTTCTTCGTCTACCACTCAAGATTCATCGTTACAACATTTTCCGGAACAATCCGAACCTGGAGCTTTTGCAGACACATTTAATCAAGGCTCGTCGTCCGATCCAACGGAGAGTGTATATTCAAAATTGAAACATTTCATTACCTTGAGTGAGCAAACTCAGGAAATCACTTTGGATGTTGAAACTAAATTCAAAGAGTTTGACAAGGATAATAGAGAATTTCTTGCAACTTTGGGTGTGAAGCCATAGATTACTAAAACATGGTTCCTATATTGTTGAGATGTTAAAGTTTGTTTTATGGAGGAAATCATTTATATTTTTCTAAGGAAAACTTTTGGCGATTATTTACACCGAAGAATCATGCCTACGCAGTACTGTCTAAACGATTAAATATATCAATCTAGTATTGATATTAAGAAAATTACACGTTGTATGTTATAATTTATTTTTATACTATTTATCTCACACAATTGTAACATCAACTCATGGGTAGAGTTGCATGTAATTTGGCTTTGTTGTTTCAGTATAAATAAACAAATTTCAAGAGCAAAATTTCGGTCGATATCGATATCAATAGATCAATGTATAATTGCAAACATTCTTAATTTTAAAGGCGATACGGTACGCTTTTATTTTGTATATTTGTTCTAATTTTTCTTGATTTACAATTGAATAGATTACATGCACATTCTTTGACCGATAAATTACATTGTCTTGCAAACTTATTTAAAGTTTATTCATTGTTATCAATGCTCAACAACTGTGCCTGAAAGTATTAAATTTGTAGAAGTCGTTCGTCTGTAAGCAACATCAATGAATCAAATGATAATCCCTAAATGTTTGCGAGCATCGGAGTCAAACAGTCATTTTACTTTCTTTCATCAAACGATGCAGGGTTATGGTAGTACTATCAAAATTTAGTGTGTTCAAATATTGCAAGATTGTTCAGACTGTAATCGTTAAATTGATAGTCTCCTTCATACAATTCATGTATTACTGAACTAACAAAGTTACTAAAGTGGTTACACAAATGACATATTCACAATTTATTACAGATTCAGATCATGACATGATTTTCAAAATCCTCTGAAGTAAATATAATTTATTAGCTTTACAAGCTAGCCAGGTCATATAATTTACTATTATTTTCCTGCTTCTATATTATTCTGAAATCTGAATTGTAAAAATATCTATTATACATATAATTTTGGAGTTCGTCTTTTGTCCGTGAGTATTAGTAAAAGTATCAAGGACAATCGGTTCAACACATGTCCGATCCTTCGAATTTTTTTCGGAGTATTGGAGTCATTTAATTCTTCTGCAGTATGTTCACAGCTTATGAAAGCGATATGCATCACAATTTAATATGACCCAAATCATTTCAAGTTCCGTTCGTTTGGATTTAAATAATGTCATAAACTATTTAAGCAAAAAATTAATTTTTAGTGTCCCTCCATGTATTTAAAACCGAGCGGAGATGCGAAGAAGGCTTCCATCAAATCAGCAATTTATTATTATTCCCAGAAAAATATTCTGCAAAATTGCTTGATATTTATTTTGGAAATGAAAGTTACACGGATTATTTAGAATATGCTTTTTAATTTCCAAATTTTGCATTGCTTCTCATTACATAAAATTGACGATTTAGTGCTAAAAAATTATGTTTGTTAGCTCCACCAAGCTAAAATAGTGACTAATCACATTTGTTTAATTTAGAATGGAATTGAGTTTTAATAGGAAGCTAAAGCAAAATTTTGCATCGAATAGCCTTTGAGGTAATACATTTCCAGATCTATTCTTGAGACAATTTTGTCACCAAGGAACAAACCATTTTTTGAGAAAAGCTTGTCTAAATTGATTTTGATTGTGGATATTTTTTAAAACAATGCCAATTTGTTCATTTTAATTGTTCAAAACATAATTGAAGGTATACATTTAAGTAAGCTTCTGTTCCCTGAAAACAAATTAAAATCGTTCCACCTGCTTCAAGGAAGCTTTCAGAAAATTGGTCTTTTGAATTCATGAATTGAAGACTGTCGTGCATCTCTAAAAAATTAATGCACTTTTTATTTTTTAAACTGATTAAAACTAGATGATGTTATTATTATATTTTATTTTATTTGTAATTTATTATAATAAAAGACATTCCAATACTTAAATATTTTAAATTAATTAATTGTTTTATCTTTATTAAGAATATTTAATTTAGTGCAAAAGCAAACTTTGGTCGTCGAGAATTTCAGCCTGCCCCAATAAATTTGAATCATGCAGACATGAGGCTAAAAGTTGCGGTTCAAGGAAAAATGTCCGGGAATTTCAAATCCGTCACGTAATGTTGTACGAGAGCTGCCCTGTCGAATTATCAAATGTACTAAAATCAAAAAGTTTTTTGGTTTGTGAAATTGTGATATTAAAAACCAATTTTTAGGATATCCTGCTTGTATATTTTAATTGCATTAATTACAGACATGTCAAATGTTGAGCTTGATGAATGGATTTCCCTCGTGAGAGAATGTAAATATCTTCCGGAAACATATTTAAAGGTACGTCACATTTAACTTTGCTAATATACAAAACTATATTTAATTTTTTCTATTCCTCATCCTTGGCTTCGTGAAGCAAAGGGTGATTAGACAGATGCAAAGGTATAATTGGTCTTGGTTTGTCCTACCATATTCCGATGATGAGCTCCGGCTCATTCCAAAGGAATTGAAATGTTAACTGTACGTGTGTAATCATGTAAACTAAATAAATTAAGGGCAGTTGGTGTATTGTAATTGTAAGATAAGATTGTTATTAATTTAAATAGTATTTTTAATGTATTACGAGTAATTTAATGTATTACATGGCGTTGGCATTATTATGTCACGTACATTAAATAAAATAATTATTTTAATATAATATTTGATGATAAATGTTATTTTAATAAAATATTTTAAGTTGAATGTATTATTTTAATATAATATTTAATGTTAAATTTAATCGTTCTTTCTGGATTTGTTTCTGGTGTAGACTTAATAACATTATATTAAATTGTTCAGGTTCAGGTTCAGATGCGTTAAGATAAGATAATGATTCTTGGAATTCGTATTGAAAAAGGAAATCTCTAGACACTACAAGCATTCAATCGTTCAATTCAATGTAATATCCATCGTGGTATCCCGAATTTCAGTTATATCATTTTGATATTAATTCCTCTGACTTTTGCAATTTAGTCCAGTAGTTATCTGGTGAGTTTAATTTCTTGAAGTTTGAAGGATGGTCGATTAATTTCGGCGAAAGCTATTTGCGGAGCTGGCTTTGTTAAATTTTTGGTCAATGGTACATAACCTTATTATTTTATTCTTCAAAAGGATTCCTTTTATTGAAATTGATTTATGTCCATTGGTTTCATTAAAATGTCACTAAAATAGCCACGTAAAGATTATTCAGGAGTACGTTTTAAAATTGCTGACAACTAGATTACACGGAGGAGAAATCGTTTGGGAAGAATAAATCATTGAAAATCGATGAATTGGCTGACGGCAAGATCATATTGAGTTACTGTTATACTTGCTGAAGTCATTTGGAGGAATGGAAGTTCTGTGGAAGAATGACTAATTTCCTGGATGGTTGCATCATGATAAAAAAATGATGGTTTAAGGGTATCTACATCTACACACTATCTACTGTGAAGAAAAACAATATGATAAAACTGATGCTGCATTATTTAATCGTTGTCATCAGAAGAATTAAAGAAAGGCAGGGATTAGTCACTAAATTAAATATAATATATTACGAATTATTAACGATTCTGCTGCAGCCACTCTGTCATTCGAGGTTTCATATTAACTTAATAACTTATGCCATTAATGTTAATTTACGGCTCGCATAAGTTGCACGAGTTAGTTAACCTTCAGTAATTCATATAACATAGTTTACTATACTTACTCAAGTGTGAGTACAGTAATAACATGCAATTAAAATACTCTATAGTCGGCGAGATATTGTTGATCGAAGATGCTTTAAGCTTTTGAGATTGTAGTGGTGTTGCTATATTATTAAAGAATAAATATCCGAGGGAAATACCCGAAAACCCCGGGATAAATCAGATCTACCATCTACCTGCTCAGTGTGGAGGCTGAAGATGTGCAAAATGTACTTGCGGGAGATAGATGATGGACTATAACCTACCATAGGCTTTTAAATGTTGATGCTGATGCTGTTATCAGTATTATCGCATCATTGGTATAGCAGGAATAAAAGGATTTTCATTATAGCTTGATGACAGACTGGAATACGAAATAATCAGTTAATATTAATATATTTCCATTTTCATCATTTCGTATGAATAAATTGTAATAAAGGTATATATAACATAGTATCAGTCCAATTGTACCTACACCGAGATATTATGATAACCTATTTACTATTTGATACAAGTGTTCCTCCAGTCCTCGAAATCGCGGTTTCCATAGTCTGTCTGTTACATCTATATAGATACATTTATATCATATGTTAGTGATATTACCACTGACTACTTGTCATGCAAATTCTCACCGTTTTAAGTCGACCGGTGTCTGCAGCTGTAGTATGTGTACAATAATTGAGTGTATACTTAAGCTGAAAATTACAACTTGTCCGTATGCAAATATTGCCTTTTTAATTTTAAGGGAGTGCAATATTATTATGGTTGAACGTCAAACGGGAAGTCAGAGCATCATTTATGGGCAATTAGAGGTGTTTTAGAGCCTGTTGTTTGCTATCCTAAATGCTGTTTATTGTTAAAGAAATTTATCCCGGACACCACATTACTAGACTAGTATAGTTTATAGTAGTAGAGAAAAAACAATTTATTGACACTGCGTCCTGTCATACATACATACATATTATGCCGTTTCTTCCATTTCCATATAATAATTTTGCTCACGATAAATTCTCCATAAAACTATCCATGTGTGAAAATAGGTATTAAATAATGCTTATTAGGACATTCGATACAATAATGGATAGAGACGGAATTTAAGGGGGAGTAGCAACCTATTATGAAAATAATACGCGCAATATTACTGTTAATGTATCTATATTTACGTGATCTGATGTACACACGTTAATATAGTAAAGTACATTACGCAAGTTTTCATCCTTGCGTGTCTCCCATGGATTGTCTGTCACGGAGACGCGGATCTATACATACTCCAGAGGGTTCTGTGACTGAGAGTATGAACGAAATAGATAGAACGGAATATATAGGATAGAAAATATGAAGCACATGTTGGAAAAATTTTTTTTTTCCGCCCGTGAGTGTTGCAGAACTTTGTTAGTACAATTACGACCAAAATAATCCTTATATAGTATCTCTGTATGTCTACTACGATCGCCTGTTACTGTATATAATATGCATTTAATGTCGTTTACGGTCGGCGTCGGCAGAAATGGTCAAGTGCTAATAGGTTTAGAAAAAGACGGATCAGATTCATCATGCATATTTATTACTACACTGCGTACACTAGATTCTAGATAATCAGACTTGACTATTGTGTAGCTTCGAAGGTTGCTTTTAATATGTGAGACACATACATATCCATCACGGACATATGTATAAAAGTATAAAAAAAACAAATGGTTTTACTATAAAGTTCATTTAGCCTTCCAGATCTCTCTCCATGTCTTTTATTGAGACTCTTGTATTTTTTCCTGATGGCAAGGCAGGCAAGCACATGGGCTCTGCTGCATCTACATCATCGTAAATTATGCAATGAACACGTCAAATTAATTTCGCGTCTGAGCATTAAGTATGGAAAAAAAACTCTACGTGTTAATGTTCTTTCAGTTTTATTTAAGTCATGATTATAATAATGCTGCTTTTATATCTGTAAGGTATAGAATAATAGGAAGAATGTAAGTTGTAATACGTGGATTTTCTTAAAGATTATTATACAGATACTCACTTAGTGCCACATATTTGTCTCGTTTTTTTTTCAAAGCAAGCTACAGAAACGTGTTGCGCAATTATTATGTGAGGTTAAACTATTATATTACGCACAGTTGTGTGATTCGTCCTTGGCTGCAGCATGGTATTTCTCTGGATATCGTATTTGCATCATTGATGATGGTGGTGTTAGTGGATTTCACACTTTTTTCGTTTCCATATAAATGTTTTTCCTTCGTTTCCATATACTTTTTAAATGTTTTTCCTTCGTTTTCCATTTTCTAAAAATGTAGACAATCGTTTGCATATGGTTTTCCCTCTTGGATAAATTTTTCATGTTTTTTTAGGTGTATCATGTATGATGCGAATTCCTATAGTGTTGTAAGTGCCGTCAAAATGAGATTGGGAAAATGTTACGTGCTTCTGAATGCATCGTCATGATAAAGAAAACAATGTAAGATTAAGCACAGATGAGGAAAAATGTGCTCAAATCAATATATTGCTCGTTCAAGCATGGCTTGCCGTCGTTTTTACGGAATGGAAGGATGTTAAGTAACTCTCAAGATATACTTTTATCACTATGTATGTATAATGCTCGAACAAGGGTAGGCAACAACAGAGACTTGTCTTTTTGAGAGTGAGTAACAAACAGAGCTAAAGCTTTTGATGTCCAGGTGGAACCCATCCGGCTAGATATACATAAGTAGCAGTATAAGTATCTAAGTATGTAGTTATGCCTGACAAGATGGTTTTGGTCTTTGGCTTATACAAGATAATGTGTATCTACGTCTGTATGTACGTAGTAGAGTGTCTAGTTTTCTTTTTGCCGACGATTCTGTGTATTCCACCGGGTTGGTCTGGCCGTCGTCGTGGGTAAACCACCTTCCCTTGTTTTTCTCCATTGCGCTTCGGTATAGGCGTGCAGAAGGATCACATCGTACGATCCTGAAAGTTCATTCATTCTTCTGGTTCAGTATATTAAAGTTAAATCGCTGGAGGAGTAGGTAGGTAAGTATATTAGGTATTACATTGTGTTAAGTATAACATCATTATTCCGCTGCACACATGCTTTCCGAATAGTAATACGTAACTAATATGAGTCAAAACTTTTTAGGCAGTGTTCAAATATGTATGTACCTATGTTTGTGCTCTCGTCTCTTAAAACTCAACTCTCTCTGCACCATCAGCTCTATCGTTTCTCTCCCTTTTTCTCTTGCATCAGTAAATATTTAAGCGCCAACTCATCCAGATCCGTGTGTTGTTGCTTGGGTTTCATCAAATTTTACAGAAAAAATATTTTTCCATGTCATTGTGTGAGAGCGCAAAATATTTTGGGATACATACTTTGAGAGATTACACATACACAGTCAGTACATAGAAGGAAAAAAATATATATTAAGGATCCTCAACGCTCGTTGCAAAGTACGATTTTGTTTATTTTAAGACGGAAATTCTTTCTGTACACACACTACACACACACCACTTTTCACTATTATCTCAATTTGTATTATTTGCCTGCTTGAATACTTTATGAATCTATATATTAATCAGCATACTACTACACTACTATACTATATTTACTACAGTGACTCATTGTATATGTGAACCGTGAACCACGTGTTATAATCATATAGGTATTTCACCGGCGCGTCATATGCTGTCACCCTACATAAACTCTTCAACAAGTAATTATGGTTCAAACTTCAAAGTGCATAGTATATAGGCTTTGAAAATAATAACAAGTGACTATCTGTATGATTTTACAAACAAGAACTTTGCTCTTCATATGATTAATATATGTGAATAAAAAGGCCTGGCAATTATCCATAGGAGCGAAGGTCATCTTAAGCAGTACTTTGTCGTTCCAAATCATATGAGTGTAATAATAAGTACACCTTGTTGTATATACTTAATACAAGAGCATCTGGATGATAAGGAGGATTTTGTATTGGGAATCGTAGTATTGGACAAATTTATATAATTATAACTATATAGGTTTATTTTTTGTTAGAGTTATCTCCTTTTACCTTGTGCGTTTTACTTATCATACTTTTGGACTTACAAATTTACTTTTCAATGTATATAGGCTCAATGTCCTAATGACGATAATAATAATTTCTGTATACGATAAGAAATAGTGCGGAATATTTCTCTCACGGACTGCCAAGAATGCTTTTGGTTTTGGCTCCACCAAACTTACCCAACCTTCCTTGACAACTGTTTTAAAATTACATGACAATAACCCACAACTGATGACGACGAGTAAGCTATGTGATGTTGCATTGGAGGAACGAAATCAGACTATATCTCGTGTGTCGATTGCTAAACAATGAGCAGTTATTGTCAGTCATCCTATAACCTCAAACAAAAAGAACGAAATATTCATGCACAAGACCGTGTACAATAAGCAATAATGATTACTTTTGCTTCAGTTAGTTATAGAAATGTGAAATGAGAAAGTGGAATTTACGTTACACATTATTGCTGAAATACTGTCAACTTATTTTCAACCACTAACAATAATATAAGAAAAGAAACTCATTTGCCTTATTTAATAATAATAACAACATCTCTCGGTTTATGAGATTCGTGGTAATCCCACACGTTCCATGTTGTGAAATATTACAGACTACGAGAAACTTCTATAGATTTCAAAAAATTGGATACCGGCAGATTAGTCAGTAATTAGAACTTGAACGTATATGTTAGACATATGCATATATGTGTACTCATCTCTCACTCTTTTGTCAACAAATTAATAACGTACCGACAATAACAAACAACAAGTCATGTCTTGTGAATGGGTTGAATAGAGCAAACAAGATCACTATAGAATTGGGAAAGATTGAGATACTGCGTGTTTTGTTCAAAACCAATCATCTTGCTACGTCGAGATCTCCTGTTCAATTGTAGCTAAGATCCATTGGGTACCCAACGGCGCACCTCCGACGAATCTACACGAACGTCATATTACGTTTAGCCCGCGTAGTTTCCCAAAATCTTGTGCCGCTGCGTCTACACAAAATTCTTTTGCTTGTTGTGTGTGAGTGTGTAGTTCACGCAATGGAAGAGCATAACAGTATTAAATAAGCGAAGGCTGATGAAAAGGTTGGTGGCAAAAAGTTGTCATTCCGTGGTGTTCATTGAGATTATATTATTGAGACAGAGCGTGTACAGAAATATTAGAATTTACTCGTGTTGTTGTGGTGTGTGTGGTGCGGTTGATGCTGTATTGCATAGTTGTGTAAAAGTGCAGTGTATATAAACGTGAGTATCCCATACGCTGAACGTGCGTAAGAGCGTAAGGATCGCATCTCATTGAATGAGTGTGAACATTTGGAGACTTGAATTCGTTTTAAAATAGAAACTGGAACAAGTTCGAGCATGGAATAAATATAGTTTTTATATATAACAACGCGTCGCGTACATTTTCGTGGCTGGTGTCCAACGGCATCAATAGTAATAATCTCCAGATACGAGACTGAAAAGCGGCAGTAGAGAAGAGAGGCAGAGTGAGATTACCAGGACGGAGAGTATTTACGGAAGGAGTGTGGACAGAAAGACTGGATAGAAGTTGGTGGGGATCCCTTCCTCCACGAATGCATTTTAAAGGAGAACCTTCTTAATAGTTTGAATTTTTATATTATTGAAACTGTGCAGTACCAGTAGAAGTACCAGAGAGGCAGGGACAAAAACTTGGATTTTTAGGGTGTAAATACATGGTGCATGTATGCACTTTACATTACTGGCTTACGCATCAAAACTCACTCAGAAAAGAGACAACTTGAGTTCAATATAGATTAGTACTGAAAGCGTGGACTTGTGCATGCATCCGGATTCATTTTGTATTTTCACCCCTCTTATCTCTCCTACATGCATCAAATCATCATTGAGAAGCATTGAAATAGACAGGGAGACCCCAGTTAACGAGCAGATATTATTTTTCATCCGAGCGGTTCCATCATCACAGTCCTTGCCATATATATCCCACAGCACTATATAGCACAGTACCACTTATACACCACGAGCTGAAAGATACGACGAGCAATAAAATCAAATAAAATATCGAATAGTGCGTTTACATGCTGGACAGTAGACCAGTGATTAGAACGATTTATTCGACTCTCAGCTGTATTAAATCGAGACTGAAGAGATAAGTTTAGTGATATACATATAGCTCTTAAGTTAAATAAAACTGAGCGATTAGAATCCCGATTGAGAAATTCAATCAGTCTTGAAAGTCAGTGCTTCCGTGAGACTTCATTTATTCTTCCCTCTGCGTCTACAACCTAAACTTGAGCAGCTTTCCGCGTTTTTTTACCCGGTGAACAGTCCAGTGACTGCACAACTAGTCGAATAGCAGATTTTATACAAGTTGTATATTACCAGTGTGTGTATTAAAATAATTTAAAAAAATGCAAAAAGCTCCAGCAATTTTAGTAGGCGTAGGAGTAGCATTGCTTATCCTATCAATCGTATTAGGATGGGTTGTAATACCCAAAGTCATCAAGGGTAAAATTACTGAAAAAGTTAGACTTGTTAACGGAACCCAGACCTGGGAAAGATGGTCCGACATCACTACTCCTATCTTCATGAATATTTATATCTTCAATACCACGAATCCCGACGAAGTCACTGCGGGTGCGAAGCCCATACTGGAAGAATTCGGCCCATATGTGTACGAAGAGAAGAGAGTCAAAGTAGATATAGAACTCAATGAAGTCAACAATACCGTCTTGTATCGCCAACCTGTGAAATACTTCTTCCGCCCAGACCTTTCCAATGGGACGGAAGACGATTTGTTCACCATCATCAATGTCCCCTTAGTTGTCCTGACGACGATGGGAGCTGGAAAGAGTTTCTTTGCTCAGATGGTGTTGTCAGGCATCATCGCAGAACATCCGGAAGAAACACTTTTTATGAAGGTAACAGCCGGGCAACTTCTGTATGGAGGAAAGTACGTCCCAATGATGAAGTCTCTTGAAGAATCTACTGGTACAGTGGTACTCAAGAACTATACCTTCGGAGTATTCTTCCCTAAAAATGGATCGGATGAGGGAATCACGGAAGTCAACACCGGGGTAGAGGATCCTGCCGATTTCGGCCGAGTGGTTAGCTGGAAAGGTCAGACAAAGCTTGATTTTTGGGGTAATGATACTTGCAACATGATCAATGGGACGGATGGGTCCTTGTTCCCACCTTTCGTTGAGCGGGATCGCGTTGTCCAGCTGTTCAGCGCCGATCTGTGCCGTTCGCTCTACCTGAAGTACACCAATGATTACGACCACAAAGGAGTCCAGGGTTATCAGTTCAGTGTTCCAAAGGAAATGCTTGAAGATCCTAGAATCAACAATGACAATGGATGCTTCTGCACTACACCTGACAATAATTACACAGAATGCCTGAAAGCTGGGGCAATTCAACTGTCCGCCTGCCGAAGAGGAGCTCCCATAGTTATGTCCACTCCTCATTTCTACGACGGTGCCGAAGAGTACGTGAACATGTCAATTGGTCTCAAGCCGGACCGAGAACGCCATTTGACTTACATTACCCTTGAACCGAATACAGGACTGATGATCAAGGCTCACAAGAGAATCCAAGTCAACGTTGCCCTGGGACCAAATACCATTTCCGATCATTTTGCTGATGTTCCTACTATGATCTATCCCGTGTTATGGGCGGATGAGGCGGCTGTAATGAGTGAGACAACACGTGAAGGCATCTCTAAGCTAGTTCTCAAACCCTTGAAGATTGTCAGCATTGGTAAATGGGCCCTATTAGGGTTTAGTGGGCTCCTGATTGCCATAGGTCTTATTGTATACTTGGTGCAGTCCTCAAGGCATCAATACAAAGCCGCGAGAACTTCTGAAAAGTCGTAAATTTTTTGTACCTTTAAAATATCCTTACTATTAAATTATAAGAACACATTATATTTAAGAGTAGTAGTTGTTTAGTAAATAGTAGTCAATATTTTTGTAATATATATAGAGATGTAGTACTTAGTATTGACTTGTTAGGTGAAATGTTCTTTGATGGAGAATCAGTTTCCTGTTAGCGCTAATATTATAAATTATGTAACATATATTCATGCGCTCGTAAAAATTTTTTACTACAAATCCTTCAAAAGTTACTTTATTGCTGCCAAACTTTGTTGTATATGTAAGGGCTTGTAAATATACATTGTAAGTATATGGAAAAACTTAGGCTCGTCTGTCTACTATAGGTAGAAGGACTGTTGAGGGAAGGATGTTTATGAATGTAAAATATCTGTAAGTATATAAGAGCGAAACATATGTATTGCATGTAAGATAAGTTATGCTGTTGTGAACCTTTGCATCTGTAATCTATCACTGATGTTGGGAGTGAAGCCAATGGGTAGGAAGATAGAGGAAGGGTATTAATGACTGTGTCAAGGACTGCATTTTTTACTTGCAATATTCCAGAAACTCTGTGCCAGAGTTACAGAAATTCTTTCGGAAGAATCTAATATTCAACCAGTTTCTACACCAGTAACCGTCTGCGGAGATATTCACGGACAGGTAAAACACACCTTTGTTTATTATTTTAAATTAGGATATCTATACATATTGACAACTCTGGACATAACTGGAATTTATTCTTACCTAAACACTTCATAAGTGTTGATTGGCGTGTGTCAGTTCCTGCATGTTTATGTTGCCAAGGTTGTCAATAACCATTACCAGGCTCCTTTTTCTAATGAGTTGAACTTGATGGTTGAAAGTAGGTGAACTAGTTTGCTGGCTTTCGCTTTAAGCCTTGTTAGTTTATGTATGACAATTTGTTAAGAACAACTCGTGGCGGATGCAGTTAAAGTAGGAAATATGCCGCTATAAGTTTGCAAGATGTTAAAATGCTATTTTGTTCTCTTTTCAGTTTTATGACTTAGAGGAATTGTTCCGGACGGGTGGCGAAGTGCCTGATACAAGGTATATTTTCTTGGGGGACTTTGTTGACCGAGGTTACTATTCATTGGAGACCTTCACGAGGCTTCTAACACTTAAAGCAAGATATCCTGACCGTATCGTCCTTTTACGTGGAAACCATGAATCTAGACAAATTACTCAGGTTTACGGTTTTTATGGTAAGTTCTTTGTCTTCAAGGAAAATATATAATCAATCGACTACAATAATTGTATTCATTTTTAGACGGCAACCTTGATGTTTTATAATTTTCTTTGCTGTTTTTTTAGATGAATGCCTTACCAAATATGGGAACGCCAGTGCATGGAAAATGTGCTGTGAAGTTTTTGACCTTTTGACGATTGCAGCTGTAAGTGATTTATTCTCATTTAAGTCGTTCTTCACGTGCTTAGTTGATAAATAGTGTAGGCAGAGTAGATTATTTATGATGTATGTTCTTGTTCAAGGAAATATTAAAACTAGATATCTTTCTTTTTCGAGTAAATGTTAGAAGTTGATAAGAAAAGGTTATATAAACAAGGATTTAGAATTAAATAATTTATGGGAGTTAATTATCACAGTTGATAGTGTGATTGTGAGTGGTAGATAGTACTCTTCGCATCCGGAACTAAATAACTTCTTTGTATGCATTTCAGTTGATAGACGAAGAAATTCTCTGTGTTCATGGTGGGCTATCCCCAGACGTTATCACCTTGGATGATATTCAACATATTGACCGAGGCCAAGAGATTCCTCACGAGGGCGCCTTCTGTGACCTGGTCTGGTCAGATCCTGATGAGACTATTGATACCTGGGCAACTAGTCCGAGAGGAGCTGGATGGCTGTTTGGAAGCAAAGTAGCAGAACATTTTTTGCAAATCAATGCTCTGAAACTTATATGTCGAGCTCATCAACTGGTAAATGAAGGTATGCAATATTTTTGATGTTTTTACGAGTGTATGTTGTTTTTTAGCTTTTACTAGAATTCAACGTGTATAGTAAATTTTTTATTATTGAAATGTAGTAAAAAGGCTCAAATTACTTCAAATCTAGTGACAACCAAATATTTATAATGCAAGGTGTCAAGAGTAGTGATTTGATTTTTTAGGGTTTAATAAACATGTCGTTATAATTTTACAGCTAAGTATGTCAGCCTTTGTATATGCCGTTATCACGCAGGCTTATGCCAGTTAATCGTTAATCGGTCTTTTTTGGCAGATATAATCCAAATTGAGTTGCTTTTAATTTTCACCCAAATGAATTCACAACCTGTTGTTCGATCAGACAATCGTTTTCATTATCTGCACTTGTCAATCAAGCTTAATGGTTTATTTACTCAGAACTAATTCCTTTCTTTTTTTGCAGGTTTTAAATATTTGTTCAATGACCAAGTTGTTACCGTCTGGTCAGCTCCAAATTATTGTTACCGCTGTGGGAATGTAGCTTCAATCTTGGAATTTGCCGACGGCGGACAAAGACCTGAAGCGAAAATTTTTAAGGCTGTTCCAGACTCACAGAGGGTGATCCCTCCCACGAAATCATGTCCCTATTTCTTATAATTGGTGCCGTTCAGTTTTTACAAGCCTTATGTGAATCTTCTAAATATCTACGATACCGCAGATCCTGGAATAGTGACTGGCTTTCATAAATTCGCCCAATAATATTAGTTCATGTGCCAGTAGGCGTGTGAAGATAACCATTTTTCATTATGAAGTACTGTTTGATGTTGATATTATCCTCCATGAGTAGTATTTAAAGCTTTATACAAGATAAGAGGCAAATTCTTTCCATCCTTTCAATCCCATTTTTGGTATTGTAAATCCATAGTCTAACCTTTATCTTTAATTGTTGGGAGAAAGCACTATTTGTGGTGTTGATTTTGTTTGATTAGCAAATATTAAATTACTATTATACAACTGATAACCTCCTCAAGTGCTTTAATATGATTTTTCGCACAATCATGCTGTACGTGTACTGCTGTACATTTCTATCTATTCTTCCTTTAGTCATTACTTGCTACCCGTAACAAAGTTTGCAAATGATGTATTTCTGTAGACAGGCATTATATAGTTTAGAACACTGTTATTGATCATAAATTCGTATACCCGTATGAATTTATTTATTAATATTATACGTACCTCTTTGATCAGCTTCCAATCCAAGGATACCCAGGGTGTAATAATTTCTGTGTTGGTTTATTGTTGTTACTGTAATAAGTGTAAGTGCATTGATTTAATAGTTTGTATTGTAAAGGCTATAATTTATTGTGATCGTTTAGTTTTTCGATGCAACTCAGATAATTGTAAGCATTTGCACACTTCTTCCAATTGGGTGCACAATGAACTGTAAAAAAGCACTGTGTGCATTGTGTTGCATGTGCTACTACAAAAACGTTATATATTATAATTTCTTTAGCAACTGTAAAATTAATTGTTTTGAGGACGGATTATTGAAAAGTTTTCCTTAGCCTAAGCCGTATAAGTACATACTATTCGGTTCGTGTTTATCCTATGCTAAGAGATGCAATTTTATGTAACTTTGCATAGATTTGTTTCATTTGCATTGACAGATAAGAATTATTAGCGTACAACTTCAGCCACAATTTTGTTTAGGTTTTGTGTAATGAGATGAGTCGAATCCATCCATAATATAGAATAATGTATGTAAGTGACAAGTTCATGGTATTGGCCTCAGTCTGCTCCTACGCAATGTGAAACAATAAACTTACGTGAAATTAAGTTTTATCTTTGTCATTCTCACATCATTGTCACTAGCATTTAAGTTAACCAGTCTGATGTTCATTCATTTCAATCATGTCCGACTTTTAGCTGCTCCAGATTTCAGAGACGCTTTCAGTGTGGAGATTAGTGTCAGAAAGACCTCAAACACTGGAATCAATAATGCTACTGTCAGCATCAAGTACACTAATAGATTTGCATATGAGCAATTCATTTAGGTACTTATGTGTATACAATTGCTAGTTGAGAACATAACTTTTAGTGACGTTATTTATAGTTGTGTCGGCAGTTCAAGTAATTACCACGACACTTCTGCATTAGTCGAGTGGGAAGAACAATCATTAGAGGAATGCAATTGAAGCTTTGCAGTTTTGACGTCTTCAGTTTCATTTCTAGGAAATTCAATGCAGGTTTTTACATGCTTATAAGACAAGGTAATGGAATTACCAGTTAATTTTATGTCATTCAATAAGCATTTAATTATCAACGTCAGTATTCTGCATCAAATTACGTTATTATTGCAAGAATTTCAATTGCATAAGAAATAATCTCAACTGCTGACCCAAGTAAGCAAACTTCATATAAGTAAAACTTGAGATGGTAGTAATCGTTTTATTCATCACATTTTTGGGGACGAAAAATTTGCTTATCTGTACAAATGACTCGTTTGTCCTGGTTTGTTATCGGTTTGGGGTTGGCGACGTGGTTAATCACGGATCATATTTCTTTAAAGTGTCTTGCATTTTATAACATAACCAACAGCATTTATAGGTTGCTCCTCTTTATTTACTTGAATCCTTGTTTCCAATAGCGATGTGCATCACTATATACGTAAGTTACTTTACTTCTAGGATGTTTTGGTACTATAGAGCCAACCTCTGCACCTATAAGAGACGCAAGGTCTAAATACAATGAAGGGAAAGAGCGTAAACATGATTTTATGGTTCGGTTTTTGTTTCCAAAGACGAAGGGATCATTCACGCTGTGCATGAATAAATAAATGTGATAAATAAATTCATTTGTAGCTGTGTCTCAATGAGATGCACATTGTCGCCTACACTTTCATGTTCCCACACCGTACGTATGTGAGAGTATTACCTTCCGGTTTTATTGCCAAAACCGGAGAAATTCTCAGGGAGTGTGTAGGATATGGCAAAGATGCCGGACAAGAAATGATGGAAGGAAGAGCAAGTAGATGATTCGTATGCAGGACACTATTTCCTCCTTTAGCCTGACACTCTATCTCAATATAACTTCCATGGATACATGATCTTGAAGATAATACCTTGATAGATGATTCAACGATTCACAAGTATTTCCATACTCTACTGTGCTTTTGTCTTCCTCTCCCTTGATACCATTACCCTACTTATGCCTAGCACTATTGTGTAGTCATCGTTATATTGACTCTACAAAAGTATCATCTAATGCTATGATGTGTAGGAAGGAATAAAAAAGGGAAATGTGTGAAAAATGCGGCCAAAGTAAGGAATCCAACAGTAATAGCAAGGAAAGAAAGGAATCGTTACTTTCCTTTCATATTTCAAATGTCTCTTTTTTTCCATTTCCGCATACTTTCCATTATACATACATGGATTCAGCAAAATTCCTTTGCTTTCCTCAATTTTTCACACACACTGAAATCATCCCGGCGTCTTTTTTATAGCACTTTTGACGCTCTTCACACAATGTAAACGTATCAAAAGTTATATAGTCCGTCCAGCATGAGAAACCATGGGCTTTAAAGGATTTTCGATGTGGTTTCCTTCTTTTACCGACTTACAGCAATCATCGAGTTGTTTGTACAGGGCTGTTTGTTGAACATCCGCTCGTCGAGTGAAATAAAAGCACAAACTCTACCCGCGTACATACATGATACAAAAAATAACAGTAGATCATTTATGTTTTTTTACTCCAATATTTTTTCGTACATACAAACGTACATATTGAACCCCTAGCTCCAGCTAGAATGCTTTTACTACAATACTAGTGTGTATGTGTATAAATTTCCTTACAATCTATTCGTGTCCGACGAAAAATCTTCTTGGATAAAATAATTGCCTGGAAGCCCATATTGATCCATTGCTTGTAGCATACATACCTATATTCCTATTTGTACTTGCTTTATATTGGGTTTATTGCCCTCCTGGTTATAAACTTTAAAAGAAACAGTAATTTTATGACGTAAAACAACTTCTAAAAACGTATATTGAACTCTTTACCATAACATGGAGAAACTTACTGGATCAAAGAAGGGAAGTTCTCTCCGATGAGATTTTAATATATGCAAGATCTTCAAATTTTGTTTTTATATTTCAGTTAAAACTAATAGCGAAGAGTAAAATCGTTGTTAAAGAGGCAAATAATACTGTTTTTGTTCGCTTAAATGTAGATGATATTGTCCTAGGAAGGACAACCCGACGAGGAGTGAGAAATCTAGAGATGGGGCAAAAAGGACTGTCACGCGTCTATTTATTACAAATATTTGGATACTTTTTGACTTGACATGTAGCACTAAAGCCACTATTACTGGGACCTAGTAAAGAAAAACCGTGCTTTCTAGACAGATATTCACTTTTGCATTCCTATATTGGTGAAATATACTTACATAATTCACAGCCATTCTAGCTTGTAGGTATAGAAGCTCATATTTGCATCCTCATTGACGATATGTTATATAATAATACAACAGGAAAGGACCTCCACCTCTATGAAGATCTTAAGTTAGATTGAGAATCCCGCCAGCTAAATAAGTTCCGGTTCTTTCTTCTTGTGTCATTGATAGACATAAAGGAAGGTATTAGCTCTTGTCACTGCTGTAAAAACTCAAAATGGAAAGACTGTTATGAGGTACAAAGGCCCAGGTGGGATGATGGAACTACTATGTTAGAGACTGACAATGTTAGTGAACCACCAAAAATGAGATAAATTTTCATAGGTGATGCATCTATCAATGCTGTAGTAAATACTAAAAAGGATAAGCTCTCATTTGAAAAGTTGAAAGAGAAACCTTATACTCGAGATTTTTAATACGCTCAGCCTCTAATGGGGATTTTGTCAAAGGATACACATATTTGTAGATATACATACTTCATTATATGAACAAGTTTCACGTTAAGAAAAGAACTTTGTATCCAGGTATATGTATGTATGTATGAATCAATCTTACATATGAAGGATTGCAACTTTGGTGAGTGGTGAGACTTATGAGCAAGAGGGCAATGGACTTGATAGATGACACAGTTCGGTTGGAGTTTGGGAGAAACCTCGGCAAAAAATGAGCAAAAAATTGTTTATTGTTAGCCTCGACAGTGAAAGTATCATTTCTCAAGCATATACATACATTCCATAAGGAAATAAGTACATGAAAACGGATGGACACGAAAAGTACAGACAAATGGATTCGATGAACAACAAGAATAACTTGGGTAAGGAAATACTTTTCTTAGTAAGTCATATGTACATCCACATTACTACCCACATTAGTAACTTCGGAGGAAGATGCTCTAAACATATACATACTTGTGTAAGTTTATATGTATGTCATCAATAGTATCTAACTTTGCTTGAGAAACCTACCATACATAGTATTAAGCATGCATGGACATTACAGATGCGTGCAAAAAATCAGACATTATCTTTCCCCTTGATTTCCAATATGCTACGTGTTGGTATAACCAGGAGCTTATGAGAGAATAATGTTTCTTCCTCTATTAAAACCTTCCCCACGCCAATACGAGACTCTGTTACACAATAGGCTTTTTTTCTCTCTTTCCAGTCAATCTAATGACGTATGGCTTTCTCATTTATTTTCTTGTCTCGGGTTCTCAAACTACCCAGTCAAGCGAGTCCTTCGTGGTTAGACATGACTTGGGCGAGATTTGGCTTCCCTGGATAATGTGCGGAAGTTATTGCCCCGATAGAAATTATATTGAGTGTTTTGACTACAATACGATCACAATTCAAGTCCGTTGGGGATTCTCAAGTTTTGCTTGTACTAGAAGGCTTGCTTGCGTAAGGGTCTTTTAACTTTCCCACTATACATAGATAGCTTCTTTTGCCACTATAGAAGGCTTCCTTATACTTATATGAGGTAAGATTTATTAATGGTAAGATTACATAAGTTTTACCCCAAGATCAATTTCTTCTTCGTAGTACAAAACAGGCAGGTTCATCACACTGGTAGTGTTGGACATACATATTCCATATCAGGATATCAGGAGAAAGCTCTCCCATTTACATTTTAGGGCTGTACAACACATAACATATTTGTCTACATATACGGCGACACTGAATAGTTATTACGCAACATTGCGTGTTATAGGGTATCGTTACAAGCAATTTGACTTTTGATTGGCCCTTATATTTCATGGTTGCAGGGTCGTGTGCACGGAGGAAAAGACCTGAGACGAAGAAACAACCAGCCATTTATTAACCTAACTCTTGAGTAAATGAGCGGAAGCTGGAAAAGAAAGGGATGACTGCGTGTATGCATTTCTCATGGCTCATGGTATCATTCGAGGATTTACCATGGTCTCTCGATTCTATTTCTGTTTGTATGTGTCCTTTCTCGTCAGAGCGATCCTCTTCCTATTTTCTTTTCTTACATTATTTCTTTCCCCAAAGTCAAGCCTTTTTCATCTCTTGTAACTCTATTCTCTATGCAATCGTCAATAGTTTTCTTTCTTCCTACCCCTTAATGGTTATCTTTGTCACTCTTCGTATTCTACTTGGAGCTCCCGACAGAAGTGTAATAGTCGTATTATAACGCTTTTAATGGCGTGGGTGCCGCTAACATGCATACGTGGTATATTCACAGAGCGTGACTATTATAGACGGAAGGTAAAAATAATTTATTCACGGGTACATACTACCATAGTGGTAAGTATAAGAAAGCAAAAAAAAGTATAAGGAAGTGTAATGAGCTCTCGAATAGCTTGCACCATCCTCATTCCCAATGACAACCAGATAGCTGAGGATCTGAGAAACGAAGTTTCATTATTTCTTTTGCAGATTCTAGTTTACCCATTCCCACATTGCATCCATTTTTCCTTATAAAGAGAATGGTTGCCATAAATTTGCTCGGATTTTGCATGCAGAAAAGGCAAAGTCACTTAGTTTTAATTTGTTTCAATTTATTTATCCTGGTCTGGTTCTACGTTGGAGGAATTCGGATTTTGAAAATATGGCTGTCACCATCTCTCATTTCACACTGGGGCTTACCCACATTCGCTTCTGTATTACAAGTCGGATTATGAATTCCATGAATTATGAATTTATTCCTCCGTTACACTACACAACTCGCTAGTTGGAATGAATTATGAAAAATGTGCACTCTGGAGCGTCCGTGATAATCTTATGGTGATATATGTATACGTACCAGACAATTCATATTACAGTATGTTAATATACATAACGTTACATAATACAATTGCTACGGCGCTTGTAAACTCATAATTTGCACTTAGTAATCTCATTCGGTAAACTTATTTTTACTGTAAACAGAGTCGGAGACAATTAACCTCTAACTCTTATGCACTGGAGCATGTTAGGCGAACAAGTGACTGATAAATGAGGCATGGTTCATGCTCATTTTACAGTAGGGAGCCGAGTATTAAATTTTATTTTGTTTTATTTCCTCATTAATTTCATACTTTACTACCCTCTAGTTTTCTACTATAATTCAATGGGGTATTAAAATGCGAAGGAAGTTTTAATCTTCAAGTTGTGATAGTTGTCGGAGCTCAAAGGAATGAGTTCCGTTCTTATGTATATGTTGGCTAATAAATAGTTTTTAGAATCTCTATAGGTTGCACAATCCTCTTGGTGTTGCAGCTTTAGAGGAAATTGACTTCTGTCGGCTTCTGTGTCTTCCGGTTGGTTTCTGTCTTCCAGAGTGAATAGATGGAGTTGTCAGTACTGTAAGATTGAGGGTCTGAGCAGGGAAGCAAAAGATCGAGGAGACAAAAAAGCAATTATTTGTAGATATAGAAGTAGAAGTCCAGCACTCCAAGTCTACACACATGTGTCTTTGAAAAGTTGGTTGACTGGCTGGTAAATGACTGGAGAAAATCCTCTTCTTTTTTAAAGTGTTCCATTTACCCACGGTGGTACACTTCGCCTCTCTTTGGTAAGTATTAACCTGAAGATCACTTTAGACTCCCGTGGGACTCGCAGTAACAGGCCGGTCAATCCTTTCCTCCACACATATAACATTATAGAAAGGCTGTATATAATATATACGTATAAGTACATATATCTATACAGAAATCATATGTATATTAACTCGTCGCTCGTCTACAGCTGTGCATTTGTCAATGGCCAACAATAAATGTCTATGGATAACAATGCTGAACATGCAGACGTGCAGAGTAAAAGTCACTTAAATACGGGGTGAGTAATATTGATTTTTTGTTGGTGTCAAGTGTCTGTAATATTATGGTCGGTGAAGCATAGATTAAAATTATTTTTATGCCCCAAATGTTCCTATAAGTCAACATGGTCATGACGACTCCATTTAGCTAAAAGTTGTTTCGAGGAGAGCACTTTCCTTCGGGTAATAATAAACGCTATGTGGCTAAGCACGGATCAACTTAAGTGGACACCTTGTCAACCGAATTTTCTCACATTACATGTATCTATACATACACATAAACGAGAAACAACGTCAGCACAGTACAATGAACTTGGAAGTAATCTCCGAAATGGACAACATGTGCGAAAAGAAGACTTGGCAATAGATATATGTACAAGAGGAGGCACTAAAGAGATAATCGTAAATAAAGTATCCATGTAGGCATCAAGATGTACATATATAATCGTCTTGGTTATTTAGAGTTTTGCGGAATTGAGAAATGTTTATAAATGCAAACAATGTAGATTTATTCTGTAAGATTGTGCTCATCAACTCCTTAATATCTTATTCTAATGCGAACATTCGTAAGTCTCAACTCGGAAGATTGAGAGGAGTAATACAGGATGTTGACAGAATATTAATTCATAGCACCTCGTTTTCCCAAACACTCCACTTTCGCTGGAAGGATTAGTGTCATCTATTTAGCTTAAAATCGTCGTAGGTGGATTTAAGATGTTTGTAATCCCTTGTCAGGAACTCTAACGGTTCGACATCGCAATAATGGGCTAAGCATTAAAATGTGTATTCTACAGATATCTACAGTTTATGTACTATCTGTATTATAATTTCTACACATACATACATAATATGCTTATAGCAAGTAGAAATTACAGCTACGATATTAATGTAATTTTACATTCATAGAACTAGTAATATTGTAAGAGGTTAGTGTTCATCTCACTGGAATGAGTTCGCATGTAAGTAGGGCAATTGTGTAGGCATTGCTGTAAATTGTTGACGAAGCTTGTTCTTTGTTGTTGCATAACAGCTGAGTTCATTAACCATCCAAATCATCTAATCTAGTAGCACTGGATAGCTTACGAGTCTAATTCTCATCCTTAGGGTAATTGTCATGCATGAGTGATCACAACAACTGTTGAACGGAATGGCGTGTATGTATTATAGATTTTAATATCAAGATTTTCTGTCACTTCAAGCATTTGTTGTTCGTTAGCTAAATTCTCAAGCCCAGATCTACTCTTCATTCTAGATTCTCTCAATGATTTGCTCAGAAAATTGCGTAGGCACGGAACAACTATGTATGTATATTCTGTATTTTTAACTCATATCCCAAGGCAAATAATGTCTTTGTTGACGGAACTAAAATAAAATCGTTATTACAGCCCACGATTCACCTTAATATAAAAGCATATACAGATATAGGTGAATCCGGAAACAAACTACAATTTCTGTTTATCTCCATTGTGATCAATTGAGTGGCTGTACGCGCTGTGGAATTGGTGGTGTGCTGCAGTGAATAAGTGGATTTGTGTGAGTAAATAAAGGAAAGAAAGTATTGAAAAAAGAAAAGTGTCACGTTTGTTCTTTGAGCCAAAATTGATGTTGATATGGAATTTTTGAGGGAAAATAACACATACATATATGTACTTATATATGCGTATGTGAACTAGAGGATCAGGATCTCAAATAATTTTCCTCGCTGTAAGAGCAAAGTGGCTCGTTGGCTGTCACCCACACGGATGACTCATGAGGATGCTAGCCTGTGGGTTAAAAGTAGTTAAAACTAAAGAAGAGAATTCAGTCAACCAACGTCATACATGCTTTCTCCAGAGAGATTTGCTGGCACACAGTAGAAGGAATGGGTTGAAGATTAGAGTCACGCACCGCCAGACGCACTCACGCTCCTCTCTTCGCTCCCTATCTGTTTTTCCGCCACTTCAACCCACTTGAACCTTATATGAATATAGTTGAGACCATGGAGGAGAAAATACGAGAAATCTTCAAGAATAAGTGGAAGTTTCTCAAAAAAATATTCTGCGACTATCTGAGACGGAATAATGCAAGTAGCAATCCGTGGAGGAACTCGCATTCATAATCAGGACCATGTTCCGATATAGCTTCCTTTAGACTATCTATGTACAGTATATAGCTACTTGGTTGTCTGTCTTCTTATACTAGATATGCATTCTGATGTTGGGGGTACTGCGACCACTTATGCGGAGCTTGATGTATCATATGGAAAAAGAATAGATTTAAGTTTCACCCGAAAAAAACGAAGAATATAGGAAGTGTGTGGAAGAAAATACCGGAGATCGGTGGAATCTCCGATGCTTTGTGCTCTTCTATTCGTTCTCATCCATATCCTTAAACATTTACACCCTCAGAGGATCGGCGAAAATCCTGTAGGTTATGGCTTTCCGGAAGATTCAGCTTTTTTCCATCCGCCGTTGTCCAGCCAGTCGATATTTCCCTGAGACGACAAAAGTGTGTTAAGTACTGGAGGAATGCAGCTGTAAAAAAGTGACTACATGATGGTTTTACAGATATGTGTGTATATAAATTCTATTACAAAATTCTCCCAGATTCCTATCGCAACTATCGCAACGGCCTTACCTCGTCTACATAGAGTTTTGTAATATTTTGGTAGGACCAGTGTCGGAACTTTGCAGTTTTAAGTAAAACATGGAAAGATTTATCGGTTTGGTAGAGTTGTGAATGTAATGTATGTTGGCTGAGCTGCTTTCAGGTCCGCGGATTCTGCTGCTGTTGCTTCTCGTTCAACGCGCGGTTCCTCCACACCATCATCGCCACAAGAAACATGCAAAGCTCTTTCGTCTTCAAATGATACATCTGACGCCGCTCCTCACAGTCTAGATTTAGTTGTAGTAAAACAATGTTCACAACTGACATTTTCAGGGGAGTAGCAAGACACATTCAAACATTTCTCTCACACTCTTATTTTGTCTTGGAAAAAGAGATGAGAAAGCCTAAGGAGACGAAAAAAGGGGAACCCGAGGAGGATTCTTATTCCATCCCGAGGAAGAAACTTTGCTGCTTCTTCTTGCGATTTGAATGGATGTAAAGCCGTTGCTGTCAACTATATTTCCATGTGTATCAATGGACTTAGTTTCGCTCCCTTGGTTTTTCTCTCTCATTCTTTGTACCGAAACAGTAGTCAATGTGGCTGAAAAATATTCCCTTGAAGTTTTCATGCTATGTGTCTAGAAATTATATTGAAATATTCTGCTTCACGAAAGCATTGCTAGTATATAGTGGACCCATAGGGGAAGAATTCAACGGACGAAGGCATAACGATAGAGGCACGTAATAAATATGATTTTCCAAAACGTCACACACGCTCTGTGAATTTTTGCATTTATATTTGCTTGTCTTTCTAATGTGTCTATTTCCATTATAGAAGGAATACATTAGTGCGGCATGAACTGTGCTTACTCCCGACACATAAACTCCCATTACATTACCAACTTTATTGTCAAGTACTCTATAGTAAACAGTCCAAGCAGACTCTATAGTTACGAAAGTATTGCTTTTAATATCATTTCATGCTTTCGTAGATTCTTTTTATCACTTGTAAATAGTATTCACCAAGTTTCTACAATATAATAAGCTTCTTCCATACTTCCTGTGTGCTTCTCCATTGATACAATTGCAGGCTTTTAGCAAGCATGAAACTTGCTCGTTTAGCATGCTCTCTGTATTTAACGCATTATTGCACAGCATTCCTTCGCTGAAACATGCTTCGTTTCATATTTATTCGACAAAAGACTGCTTTTTATTTAAAGTATTAGCAGTTGCTTTTGAAGACAGTTAATTTTACAGAGTGAGAAAAATATGAAGGACTCTTAAGCTATCAAAATAAGAGGATTTAAGAAAAAAAATTGCAAAAATATATCTCCCCGACGGGGAATCGAACCCCGGTCTCCCGCGTGACAGGCGGGGATACTTACCACTATACTATCGAGGAATTGATATGGATAGTGGCATACGTTTCTACCTTCATCTTGCATCCAAGGTTGTCCAGTTCACATTATAAGACACCACTCGTAAGCTTATACAATACAATTAATTCGGCCTTGGCTTGAGTTGAGGGGTGTAATATACATATAAAAGGTAACAGTATAAGAACAGTGTACAGTTGCCGATGATATAATTAAGAGAACGCCGTGTTGATTCCCCAACTGTATAATGTTAGGCATTCCATGCTTTCGGAAACATAAGTACATGTACATTAATGATAAAGTGGTATATTAAGCATTATGTATATGTATAGTGACCTAATACATCAAAGAATTTGTAAGAGCAGCGAATTCTTGCGTGTGAAGTGATTCATAAGAGGAAATATGAGTCATCCTCGGAGAAGTCATCTATGAAGAGAAGAAAACCAAACGTCACATAGCTCTAGGAATTTAGCAAACCAGCTCCGGAGAATTAGTATTAGAAGGGTTTTCCTATTTACTACAAGTGAATGCATGGGAAATACATGACCTCTAAATATTGAATGGAGCTGCTGAAGGACCGACAAAATACATATTTACGAAAGCAAATCCGCGACAAACAATGATATCTAATGTAATAATGAAAACAGATGTTGTTGACATGACTCAACTGCTACAATTTCCCATGAGTTTGTACGTTTCCTTGTTTTAAACTAATACTACATCAAAGTGATAAACGGCATGCGGAATCCAACTTGTGCAAATGATATTTGAGTTATATGCATTTTGTAAACATAACTACTGGGAATTCTTGTTACATTCTTTATTGAGGCTATGGGCTGTGGATAAATATTTAATCAGGCTACAACTCGAAACCTTCAAGTTTCCCTTGTTTTGTAACTTTAACCCTGTTGTAGAATAAGTTCATAAGTGTAAATATATTAGGTCATATACATGAGTTCATATATATATGAACACACACAAGTTCATGTTGAGATATTACTATAAGCGGTAGTAGACGAGATATCTGCTTTAAAATGTCATGCAATACTTTTACCGAGTGTTTGGTTCAATGGGAAAAGCCATTTACATTAGGTTTGTCCCAAGCTCAAGTATGCATATTAAGCTCCTAAGCGGATAAATATGTGCAACCAAGAAGCAAGAATGGGGAAATACGTGGAAGAAACTTATCAAAGATTGGTGTGAACAGTAAAGTTTATAAATTCAATTTTCCAAGTTGATTAATAAACTTAAGTTATAGGAGGAGCAAGGGAAGCTACTAGAATTGCTTGATTAAGGTTAATCACTTGGAAGAGTGAATGTTTATGAGCCCCGATTAACATGTTCATTACTTAGAGCATGGGCAAGTTGATGAAAAATGATAGATTCAGAAAGGAACCTGATTAATTCTGACAGCGTGTCCAATTATTTGGCGAGTCAAGGTAAATTGCTCTCCCTCTCTTTCTCTTGACATACTTGTGCATATGGAAACATTTACAAATTCATTACAGATTCAAGGTCTCGTTCCCGGAACTAATAATTTGCATCATTTAGCAATACATTGAAGTCTCGGGCTTCGAGGGGTGCTAAATTAGGTAACACGCTGCTTTTCGCTTTCCCCAGCACGAATAGTGAAATGTTGAAGAACCCTGTGCTCAAATTTTGTTTCGCCGTGTATACATAATTTCAATGTATTTCACACGTTATTTCATGTTTTGCATCCTGATTGATTCCATGGAAAACATAGTACATGCTTAATGCTCGATACATAATATCAAACACAACACTTCTACACAAACGCAATTATTCATTCCTTGTTGTACATACCAAGACCTCATGTATTTCGAATGATAGAATAGCATTTATATATATGATTCCGGATACATTCGAACGGAGTACGGTGGATTCCACATCTGCTGGGGTTCTCAGTGCTTCGTAATTATGAACACCCTGCGACTTCAGCCGTCACTCCCATTCTCGATGAGTATTGTTCCTTTTATTGGTTTAAGCCAGGCTTCCCTTAGCTTCGTTTTCATTTTTGACCCTGGTTGACCATCCATGGTCAATGCCACACTGCATTTCCCGGCGTTTAGAGTGTGTTTGCCAGCTGGTACTCGTATTACATGTAACCATCCATGTTTATCTCACACTTTCCCCTTTTCTTTTACCCTTGCCACGGCATTTATTGTAGTGTATTTACATATTTACTTTGTATATTTCTGTATATCTCGCGCTAGACTATATGCTTCATACCACGTTCACTGTGACTTTATATGTATTTCTAGCTACCTACATGGCTCATACTATATGCATCCCCCGAGTAAATAATTCAACATTGCATTACTTATAAAATGCAGGCACATATAACCTTAAGCTAAATGTTCATTGAAGGATATAAAAGCAGGAAATGCATTGTACTTGACCACCAAAATGCATGGGAAAGTTGTTCAGCGAGACTACTAGAAAGAAAATTTAGCCTATTCTCCTTGTTTAGTTTCACTGAGTTTCTTATACCTCCGTGTAGGAGTTATACAATGTCTTCTTCCTCCCTCCACAACTTGTTTCCCGTTGGCTGACTCTGTTTACTTTCTCAGCTTGTCATTAGGACTACCCTTGAACTTTATGATTTTCCAGACCTGTAGGTAAATTTAGGAAGCTGGAAAATTTCTATCGATGTTTGTTGTATCTACATACATGTTTCTTTTGCCCAGAGGCTTTATAATAAAGAAAAACGATGTACAAATGAAATATAAATAAGACATTATAGAGTAAACCGATGATGAGTATATTTGTTATAACCACGGACAAACATAAACCACAGTGTATAGAATTTAATCATTAATTTTATTTTGTCTGCTTGGAAGCTGCCAAGAATTCCGGCAGTTGAAACCACTCTCGTAAATGTAGTGCATATAGCTAATATTATAGGACTCTATTTATATTGCCAGTTATGCTTTCATGAATTTCCAACCGCAATGGATTGTCACTTGATTGCATTAGAGATTAAATTATTTGGCTAGCCGGTCTAATTCCGAAATATATGTGATATGCATACAGCCAAACAAAACGCAAATAGTTTAATTCAGAAGAGAAAATCAAAACTTGGTTTCTCATTTTCAATTCTCAGAATCCCGCACTCCAAAGATATATATTTGACAAGATTGCCTGCAGGTCAAGTATCTATGCAACATTACTGAAATTGATGTTGTAAGTTCTCCATGCGGTCAATTGTGGAGAATTCTAGGAAGTTTGAAGGAATTCGGAGAATCGTAGCTTCACAATTTTGTATCAATGTTATTTGACAAAAGGAAACGATGCAAAGTACAAAAAGCTTAAAGCGTATATTCTCTACGCTTTTGATGCTCAGTGCAAAGGAAGTTTCAACTATTTATCCCAGATATTTAATGGTCATGATCCCCAATGTATGAAAGCATTAGCGGGAGTGATAACAGAAGAAAGGGAAAGAATGTAAAGCACCAGAGTCCTGTAAATTTTCTCTGTAGGGAGGTTTAGGTTAGGCGGATTAAACGACTCAGAAGAATTGCAACCAACAAGAAAAGAAAGCGAGAAAAATACTGAAGCTCCTACTGATTCCCTAATTTCCCTCATACAGACAGAGTGTATTTGCTTTGACAGTTTGTGAGTCGGATACTATATTACGTATCTACATACGTATCATCCTACCCGGGGCAGACAACTATCCCGGACAAGTTTATTTTATACACGCTGCTTCCTCCACTGAGGCCGTGTATATCCCCTAATAACATTTTCCTCCTGCATAATGTGTGGAAAGCTACGACAGTTTCTTTTTCCAGTTACGACGCACATTGAATCTTTTTTCTTTCCCCTTATCAGCACCAGTGCAAGTATATAAAAATTTCTAAGACAGTTGGTTTATATCCTATCTATGTATGTTAATAGAAGACAACAAAGAAGCTCATAACATGGAAGGACGTGGTGGACTAATAAAAGTATTTTACACATTGTTGTTTTGTCTCCACTCACCATTTGCAAAATGAAAGTTTATTATAGAAACCTTCAGGTACGATTCACCTTGGGTTATTAAGCAGGACAAGAAGAGAGTAACATAAAAATAAACGTTTCAAATGAGACAACAAAATGCAAGAATTTTATGTCTGTAAACTTTTGAATGTGAAAATAGAACTGCAGTCAACATGTATTAAGATGTTGATAAGCTCGATGCTGAAAGCAACAGTATATGAATTCCTAGTAACAATGATAAAAATAGTAGTGCAATGTAGTTGAAGCAACAAAAATGGAAGGAGAGTTATATTTTATACATACCCAATGCTTGAAGACGATAGCTTTATATTATTATATGTACGCTTATATGCAAATGCATGACGTGAATAGTCTGTCAACGTTGAACATACAATGTTCCTATAATATGTTTTTCACTAACAACTACTCCAAAAATATTACCGCTAAAATAAAACGAAATATTTTTGTGAGATACTCAACATGTCGTGCCATGTCAAGCTTATATTGTGCTGTGTTCTCTCTAAAAATTATGCTCCTTCTGGGCGTTGGGAATAACATTCCCATTACGAATTCTGATGCAAAGTAGCAAGATTCTTCCGCTGTCTGTTTCCCCCACCAAATGATAATTCGCTCTGTCCTCCGCTGCTTTCTTTAAAATTAACTGCATCTATAAATTGCAGGAGTTTATAATCATAATTAATAACTGGCACGTGCTCCTTCATAATCAGCATAGAGAAGACTTTGTATCTTCTTTTGCCCAAATTACTCAACCGCAACTTGTATACTGCAGGGTGGCAAGGTACTCCCCCAAGCTTATATATCACTGTTGTTAAGTTTCGGTTAAAAATGACAATTTTCACCCGCTGCAGAGCTCATTATACAGCTACTGTTTGAGGTTCAAACTTGTGTCGAGAAAAATTAAGATGCACGTTGCACTTTAGCATCAGCTCATCTTATTAATACACGAAAAACTTTGCTAATTAAGAATAGGCGCTCACAGTAGAATACAAACTTGGAAAATATTTTTGTGTCCATTCTTTTTTTAAACAAACTGCATTTATGTATTAAAAATAGCCAAAAGCTTGTTGGGATATTTATACGCTGAATTGTTACTACATGTATAAATTTGTATCTTTCAAATAGAGCCAGTTCCGAATTTTCTGGCGTAACTTTTTTATCCTTGAGCACAGCCAAACAATATGTACGTTGTAAAGCAACATGAAATAAGTCTCTATTATGGTATAACATATACGAATGTCAGCCTCTTATTATTAGTAGCTATACAAAACCCAAAAAGTTGGTGTCATAAAAGTCATGTCAAAGGTAAACATGAAAGATGGTCAGTGAAAAATCGATGGAACCAACTTGAGTGTATGGGTTGTACAGATATTAAATGAAAATAGCAACTGTATGGGTGTAGATATATCTAAAATTCCTAGTTAGCGTTATTGGATTTTGTTAGTATACTAGATGTAAGCCATGTAATATGTAAGCATATTGTGTGGAGCCACAATAATGAGAAGGGGTTCAGGTTTGTAAAGTATTTGTAGTATAGTTCTCTATATGTGACCCAACAGAGTAGGGAAAGTCATGTGGTTGGAGGATGTAAACGTGCTGCAGCAGGTTACTTCACCTTCCACTTTCACTTGACTGCTGACTTGCTCCACTCGAGGATAACAACAGAAGATACATTTAATAATAATAGAAGGTGGAAAAAAACATCTTTTTACTCCTTCTCCTGACTTCGAGAAAACTGCTGGTATGGAATATATGTTCTGTTAGAAAGTTCATACTGTTCGTACATAGAAAGTTACGATCTGGTGTATATCCATGATGTAGCTTAATATAAGTCCTTCTTGAAGATAGCTTAATACGTAGGTATGTTGGACTTTATCCGTATCATAGCACGTGCTGCTACGAAGCTACGAAACTACAATCCCGTGAAACGCAGAAAAGAGAACATGTATTGTTACGCTCTATGCATTGTTACATCTGCTGAAACTACAGTTGACGGAAAAGTTTAGATACCCGAGAGCTCACTGAGGGTATGCTTTGATGATACACATCATCTTATCATTTAGTCTCCATTCTCCTGGTTTACGTGGATTATCATTTAGTTCTTGTAAAGTAGATAAAATTTGGTCCGGTTTTTAGAATCCCTCCCTGGCATGTTGCAGTACCGAATATTACCTATGTATGTTCAAGTAGTAATGTTGTGGAAATGCATGGGTAGTACGTTTATAGATCAATGCGTAGATGCATTGACTCTGGCCATGCGAACAAGTTTAAGAAACTCGAAGGACTTCAACTTTCTATTTATTGTATCAAACACTTTTCGGATCTTCTGTATTCGATCCCGGGGTTGCATCTCTTATTCAAAAGGTAGATCCACGTTTCCTCCTCGGTTGCTCCATTGCATTCGAAAACTTTACCCGCTCCTGCTTTTCTCCCTCCGTTTCCAGTAATAAACCTACTATTCCTCCGACTCGGGATTAACTGCCTTTTGGAATTTACTTTGAACTCACAATCAGCATATGTAGCTAGACCTTTTCATAGCCAGCACATTTGTATAAAAGAGTGAATTAAAGTTGAAATTACCTATTTGTTTCGAAACAAAGAAGATTTCTCTTGAAGAATTGAGCGGAATTATAAGAAGTTTAAATATGGATGTATACAACCTTCTAAACCTTTGTCTTGCAATATAAAAACTAACATGGTACCGTGGACCGTACTATTCCGAAGTTTGAGTAACAAGTGTAAAGACTTATAGTAGTGTAGCTCTTAAAGTTAGCAAAATTTCCAAATACGCTGCAAAACTGTAATAAATAATCGTTAGGCAAGGAATAGAATTCATGGTGCAAGCTCCGAATATGAGGCATATTTGGAATTTATAGTGAGTTCCGGATCGTTAATTTTCTCTCTGTTCAAATGAACTCCTTTCATACGATTTAATGAGCTACCAGCTATTTAATGGTAGCCTTGTAATTTATTGCGAGGAAAACTTTTCTACCCTCTTCAGCATGTTTATATGTACATGGGAGCACGTACGCATTAAGTAGCTAATATTATATTCACACCCGGTGCTTCGCATTTGCAAATAAACTTGGCGAACCTGTTCATATATACAACTTGTTCATCTCCTGCTATCAGTAAAATATATTGGCCGAGGTTGTAAAAGATCTGTTTACATGGTGCCAAGAATTATGTAAATATAGGTGGAGTACCGTCTTGTACGTAAAGGCCAATAAGTAGTACCAGAAGTTCACTAGGCTGGAATAGGTTCATCAGAATTCGCCATCATAGTTTGTGGCAACTGCTTGTTGATGCCAACGGTATATGTAGCTTTATCCCTAGATTTTGGAAAAACATTTGCATATCTATAGTACGTTAATGCCCACTTTACCAGCATACATTGGAAATTTTATGAACTCATTATAATTCAATATATGTAGGAGTGATATGGATGGATTTCCAGGCGCCTCAGTCACTTTGATACATTGACTAGGCCATAAAGGGTTGACAAATAGTGGAGACCAGATTGCAATTACCTCCTTCTCAGGATATTAATACAGCGGTTGCCCACCAGCTTGAGTACCTTTTAGTGCAGTAGCGATGAGGCAGCACTTATTTCAACAGCGTTAAAATTGTAGTGCAATATGCCGTTTTATTACAACACACTGCCTTCGCTCTTCAAACCGTGCTCCGCATCATACAAATCAGTTTAGGCAGTATTACGGCTGTGTACTTGTAATATACTTTGTGCCTTATGAAGTACTATGTACCTTATGAAATATGTATCTCTATCACATTAAGTATGTTCGTCACAGCTAATGCGACAGGCACAATCTCGAAACCAAAGCGCGATTACTTCGTAAAGCTGTAAGTTTATACATACACATAACAACCAAAGAGAAGATGAATTTCATGTTGTACCACAAGTGTAGATAAGCCATTAGTTCCTTGCTCCTCACTAGGGTATTTCTTCTTGAAGGTCAAGGATACTCATGTCACTTTTAGATACAGAGATTAGTCTTAAAAAGATAGAGCACGTAGTATATGGAGCCTAGCTTCGCCCTGCCTTTGGTTCATCCCCGTAGGTAAAAGGAAGCAGTTTAGAATGCTATCTCAGTCTTTGCCATATCAACCGCAAAACCTGGTTTCACCTTGTCTTTCTAGCTCTTCCAAAGTGTTTCATCTTAGTTACAGGTGCACATTTGGCAGTGACTAGTTTAAATTGAGATGTATTGCGGACCATGAACTACTATACTAATTGAACCCATCTCCACCACATTTTCCACATAATCTCGACCTATATTTCTAATGCAATGTCAACTAGTATTACCAGCAAGCCAACTGAAAGCACCTATTATGAACGAATCTGCAGCTAGTATTATTTCGATCATCTGGAAAGCCAAAATTGCAGCTGAAACGCAACCTAACCTAGAATGTATATTCGAATTTATCCCAACCTAGAATTACAACCCCTACTACCTCATGGATGGAATTCACAAAGAAACAAGTCATCTAAAAGAAATGCAACCTGGCAGTTCAAAAAATTGGAGAACTTCATCTCAAAAAATAATTCGGATGTTAATTGTGCTGTTTAGGTATGCTGAGCCCGTGAGAAAGGAAATTTTATGGGCCTTTAGATAGTTACACAAATGTGAGATTGTAACAATATTACATATAACGGACGTAATTTAATATGTAGGACGGGGCCTGTATACCCAGCCAGTATATTACAATGGTAGAGGTTCATAGGAGAAATCCCGAAGAAGGATTTTTTTCTACGTGAGAGAGCAGCCGAGTTTCTTTGGGGGAAACACATGATTTTTACTGGGGGGAAATATTGAATTTAGTTGACCCTACACAACACAAGTGTGTGTTCAGGTTGCTTTTGTGTACATGCGGATTCTTTTGAACCGACGAGACTTATGAGACTGAGGTTTTGTCGGAGGATTTAGAAACCAGCAAGGTATATAGTTAGCTTGAGAAAGTAAAATCCTTTTCAAGGGACTCTCTCGGGTGAAAAATTGGAGCGATGCTATGAATTGATGGAAGCAAAAGGAAGACCTCTTTCTACGCGACACGAATTATAAAATCCGCTAACCGCACTCCTGTATTATATCGATGTAATAAAGTCTCTTCCACACTCCCCAAGAAGTCCCAGCATCCATGTATTTTATCGTACCTATTATATTCGTAACCTTTGTGTGAGCTGCATGCCTCAAACTGAATGCATAAGGACTGGAATACACGGCGACTATCCTTAATGGCAGGTATGTACACTTGTGGGAGCTTGAGGAATATTTCATAAAATCTATGTCGCGTTCTAAAACTTACCAGTCTTATAGCATACAATAGTATAAGCCAAAGGAAGCATCCCCCAGATTTTTTTCTTCTGTTGTATTGGAGCTGGAAAAAGTGTGGACGAAATCTTTCTTTTTCTTTGGGGTCTCTGAATCAAGTCTCAATCCTTTCTTTACTTATCGTCACTTGAATCTTTTCTTGTTGTATGTAGCCATGAAACTAAAAGATAGAGCGAGGAGGAGAAAAAAACTCCGTCGGAGGTTCTCCCAAGATACATTTTCAGTTTGAGTTTTCCCTTCATACATTACGAGCAGTTTAATAGAATGGCTGCTCATGTAACCAACACGCATATACATAGTTAAATATATGTGTATACAAGAGTTCTGTTGTTACAAACTTGTTATTTTTCTTTCCAAGCATAGTCTTATTTAACCGATTGCATTCGTCGACCTAAAACTACGAGAACTAGATTCATCCCAGTGGTACGTAGCTCTAGCATTTTCCCTTTCACTCAATTCCCTAAGAGCTTAAAAAATGGAACAGGAGTCCAGCGCACGGATGTACGTAACGTACACGTATTTGGAAAGGGGCAGATGAGTTGGACCTGCACTTGAAATTAAAGATACTAGTGAGGATACGTATGTATACCCTACCAGAGGCTTTGGAGCAAGTTGATTCCTTTGGCGACTTTGGTAACTAAACTTGATTTTATTTTCTAAAGCTCCCATGATTACATGACATCAACGTGTGTTTGCTGCAAGGTACATACCACAACACACAAACAAAGCAGCAGTGCCCTCCTCTTCCATGTCTACTGTATAGTTCCACATTTCAAATTTTATTTCACGTTGGGTTTAACCTCAATTTCCTCTGAAATGCAATTTCGTTAAATTGTCAACAATGTCCTATGAAATGGATATATGTGGATTGCGGGAATCATTGGGCTTATTCGTTGTCTCCTGACTCCAGGTCTTTGCAAAAGTAATCCTGTAGTAAAAAAAAGTTTTTTGAGTCCAGTTTGCAAGTTGGTTTACTTGCTGCGGAACTATGACTTCAAGTTTGTGGGGGCCTCGTAACTTTATTTAACAACTAGTCATGGATTATTTATGAAGAATGTTTCGCTGTAAACCAAAAGATTTTGTTGTGAAGTAAAATGTTAAAGGCAAAGAATGAACTAGATTTAACTATAAGAATCAACAAGATGCTCAATTGAAGTCATTGATATAATTTCTTATTGTTTATTACAGCAATAATCATATTATAATCTGTATTAACATTACGTTACATATAGTTAATTAGACGTTTTTTTATTTAATTTCATAAATTTTAATTTAACTTAAGTAGTTTACACTTTTACATAATCACATATTGGTTATGTTTGTAGTAATTACTTACATATTACAATAGAATCATTTACTCATCTTTTCCCCCATGTGACCAAACGTTGTACAATCTCATTAATGGATTTCATAACGCTTCTCCATGAAACATTTACCATAACTATGGGTTACGAAACATTTTCTTAGTCCGAGCATTACTTCCTTATTGGTAAATACAGTTTATGAAAAAAAATTTCTGTAAACACATAACTTTTCGCATCTGTATACACTCTTGGCCTCCGGTTTCAATAACATTTTTTCGGTTCAAACCATCGATGATTCTCTATACTAAAATTTCATGATTTCAGCTTAAACCTTTTAATGAGTATTTCAACAATAACGACATTATCTGTTTTAACGTAATTACAAATGTTAATATTGTACATATTTTTAATAGCTTAGGTTAAACGCTATAGAGTTTGGTAATAGTAGAGTATAATAATTTCATCACGGACATACGAAAGCATGTCAACTTTTCACCTTATTTCTATATATTCTTCATGAGTGTATATCGATGGAATCAAAAAATACATGTAACCACGCCAATGACATAATGATCTAGAGCCTGTCTTTTGATTTGACACATTCAGCTAGCTTTTGTTTCAAATACCCTGAACAAAAGCTTGTGCTGGAAATGGTACGAAGTGAAGGAATTGTGCAGTTATACATACTTGCGTACATAGTATGTCAACACTGGCAACAAGCTTATCTTATCACACCATATTGAGGAGAGGACGAGTCTGATCAACAAGATGTCATATCCAGAACTGTAGACCCTACAGGGATGAAAAGAATTATGTAACTTGACACACTTGTATTGTTTTCTTCCATTTAGATAATCGCTCTGGTGATGATGTTCAGAGTTGTGCATTTATTTTTAGAAACAGCAGAGTATGCATTAGTATGTGAATGTTCATCATTTTTTGAGTGAATCAGTCAGAACTATCTTGGAGTCATCTAGAAAGATACTCATACAAAAGTAACAGTAGGAGAGAGAGAGAGTGAAAAAGTAAAACTATTTTGAGGGGTGATTGAAAAAAATAAATTCGACTGAATATGACAATCGTACATATACTACAATGCGTTTCATTCCTGTAGGCCCTTCATTTTCCAAGCTTCCAACTATTTGCATGAAGGATTCACTCACCTCTGCAATCCTGTTCCTTCAATTCCATACTCACTCATCTGCAATAATAGCATTTCTTTTGAAAAGTTGTCAAAACCATTTGAATTTCTGTTTGCTTGGATTCACACTTTCCCCCAGAAAAAATACAATTCGCTAATGTAAAGTTATGTATGCACATGTCATACTGAACATACAAAGTTTACCAAGTTTATTCACCAGAATTAATTCGTTTTGGACGAGTAAATAAACATATTCTTAAACATACATTATCTTCTTACAACTTTGTTTGCCATCGTTTTGGTTTCAGTATATTTAATAATACACACTATAGTTTATGCAGACAAGTAAATATAACAGCTACCGGAAAATAGTCTTACTTGGAAATACTTGTCTGGAATGATTTGGAGCTTGCTACTTGAATCTTAAGGAGTGATAACATCGAAAGAGATGGCTTGTTTTCCAACTTTTTAACATTAATAATCCCATAAGTTCAAAGATAAACAGACTTTAATGCGACGTGAGGAATTATTCAGCAAAAGTACACAAGAGCAGATGGAACAAAAAATATAAGTTGTATAAAGAGCCTACTAAACAATTCTAGAGTAGTATTAGTTTAATCTTACTTCATATAAAATAAACGTACCTATGTATGTATATGCATTTTAGTAATAGTTTATTCTTACAAAATGCGATAGTTATGTCTAAACTTCTTGCTTATTGTTAGTTTATATGTTTAAATATACATGTTCTAATATTTGATTAAATTATGTTATGCTTCCATGGAATATAGATCTTTGTATATCTAAATTACCTCTAACATAATGTAACATATATGCTCATGCAATATCAAGTTATGTTTCGAATCTTAATTATGTGCACCAAAAATGGCGTATTTACAGATAATAGTTCTGTGTGATACCTGCTGTTGTATCGCTGTTGTTGTCATTCTGAGACTCGCTTTCACCGCAGATGCCCGTATTACCTTACTAATTGAAATGGCAAAGGGTTCGGACGATCGTATTTCTTTCCGTGCAAGCCTCGACTCGATGTGATGTACTTTTTGGATTAATTATAGACCTTACCTAGACACAACAACACTATAGAGCTACCACACACCAACGACATCAATACATAGAAAAGTCAATTATGGTCTATCGCTTCCTCTCCATTCCGTCTAATGACAGAGGATAACGATTGGTAACAATACTGGTATCGGTAGTCCCATTCAAGTAACAACAAACCATGGTTATTTACCCTTAATTTCTGGATGTTCTACACAGGAATTAACACTTCTGTTCAAGGATCATTGGACCATGGATGCAGTGCAACGGGAGGAAGCAAAAACAACAGTGAGATAAAATCAGTATGTAGCTGCATAAGTGCAAGCCATTTTTAGTATCCCTAAAATACATTAAGTACATCTATTACCTTTATGTGCAATGGACAACGTCGCTAAAATCCTATACATATAGTTAACATCCTTACAATATATGTAGATAATTGTACATAACTAACTTAATTTAATTTAATGTTCTCTTACTGATAGTACATCAAAATTTAATTTCTATTTTACTGTAGTTTTCCGATGTTAGTTGTCATGGTTGGAGTATTATACGCGTTGTACATAAGTATAAAAATGTCACGTTGAGTGTACTAAATTACGTGTATCGTTTCTTATCTATCCAGATTGTTGTATAATTAAATTATGGATATTTACCATCCATAGCTCATACTTATATCAATTATTAAATTAAATCATGCATTTGACACTTTACTGTTAAAATAAGGTTTAACACTGGAGGACAAGACAATACACTACATTATATCTTTCATGCAAGTTCACAGAATTAAGTTATGAAATCTATAATAGGACTTATTGACTACGCATGACTCACTTAAATTAATTACTTTACAATCAGGTCGCAATTAATAATTTCAAGATCACTTGATCTAGATTAGCAATCTGCATTAAAACAGCTACTGTGATTACCGAAAACATGTGTATAATAATAAATACTAATAATAATAATTATTTCAATAGCTTTTTTGACAAATGAGGAACTACGAAATTAGTTCTGAAAACAATACGATAACAAAAGGCGATGTCAGTTGACAATAGACTTCACGTAGAGTGATATTACTTTTGAACAATACAGAAGTTATTATCATTAGTATGTAGGTATACCTATAGTAAAATGTCTAACCCATGAGTTCATTTTTTCAGTAAATGAACTAATCCAGCTCCTTCCTGAATTTGTTTCAAGTGTATTTGGCCTACATACGTCAAAGATAAATTCTCATTCTCAGTACTCGACAATGTATACGGGGAGAAGAAAAGCACATATAAGATAAATGAGTCGTAGAACAATAGGCCTTTTAGTGTGGAGGAGAAGGATCAGAATCGAGCAGTATTTTACGTCAATGATCCCTCCGGGCTGCGCACAAAGCTAATGAAATAGATTTTCCTGTGATTAAATCAAGGATTATTCCTGCCTTAAATAACTCTGTTACTTATCTCTTCCCCTCTCGATCAGTACTACAGTGTACACATGTCGATTACGTTCCCAACTTAATTATCTTTCACTGTAACGCAGTGACTTTTAACACAACAAAACTTACGACTACTCATACACACTACTCACTACATTTATTGGTAAATAATATATGAAGTACATACAATGCTACCTAAAGGTAACTATGCATTACAACCAATTTCAAGACTTTTATAGTATTTCACTTGTGCAAAGTAAACACAGAGAGAAGATTTTTGTTTTCTTCAGTACACAAAGAGTAATGACGATTTATCCTCGACTTTTTCCAAATTAAAAGATGTGGAATTCAATCTTTTTTTCCTTTCCTTACTTCCTTTGAGCCGCATTGAGTATTATAAGAATACATGCATTTACTAATAAAATCATCTGTGGATTGGCTTTTGAAGTTTCACTAATATCTTGTATAGCCTTGTAATTCAATGACTTTTCAGAATTTAATAATAACTATTACCATAATGATACAGAGCATATTTAATGCCATTCTGTTTACTCAAGTTTGCAAAGGAAGATTCTAAGTCAGTTCTAAGGATGTTTACAAAAAATAATCATCTTTAATAATGTGGATAAATATACAACCTTGGAAGATGTTAAGGTATAGTAATAATAATATAATCAACAAGATAAAATACAAACAAACCAATCTAATTGGATGGAAATGCGATGCTCTCCCAGGACTTTACAGTTGAGAGAATATTATGTGTGCCTACAAGGGTATATGTGTATAGGAAAACTGAATGAGGCAAACTGAATAAGTGTAGTAGTCTTATTATTTTTGTGAATGGTATCGTTCCGTAGGTCTTGACAAACTTACATCAACAAATACTGATGTTTTAGATAAACTTAAGATAATAATGCTTAAAAATATTAAGATACAACGCTTTTAAAATATCAATGTAATGCATAAATTTGTTTGAACTCTTAGAATATGATAAAAATCAATTGTGAGATTATTCAAACTATTGGCGTGTGATACGAAAGCTCGTCAGGGATGACAGAATAGCGAATGGGAGGAGGTTCCTTGATTAAGACACTTTGTCTTCTGGGCGGACACTTGACACAGCGTCGTACAAAAAGAACGATTCCAAAAGTGGCAAAGATGGACAAAGAAACGGCAAAGAAGAGCATTGAGCTGTAGGACGCACTCATACCGGGGACGATACTACTATCCGAGATTGGTCTCACGGCATCATGATTTTCGAAAATAACTTCCGAGGAGGCTTGGTAAGTCATTGAATTACTCCTCCGCTCACTCTCCTCCTCATCTTCTAAGCTGCTCTCATCCAGACTCTCCTTAGCTACAGCGGTAATACTATTTGTGTTAATTGCATCGTTAACCACCGTATAACTAAGGGTTACATGGATAGCATCATCATATGAAATTACTGGGGTGGTGGTTGGCTTGGATTTCATGACGATTGTCTCTGCTGATGAAGTCTTTAAATTTGCAGTGGACTCATCGCCGAGGTCAGAAGAAGAAGCGACACGAGAGGAAGGAGCTATAGCCAGAGATGCTCGAGCCGCGGCATCATTTCTGGAGTCATTCCAACTCTGAATTCTGTTACTTCGTAATGACTCATTCCCATGATCTGCAACTGTAATTTCCTCTCTGGTTTGCACATTCCCATTTTCCTGTTCATGAGCTCTGTCCACCTCAATGGGTTTCTCCTTCTTGTCCGCTCCCGCTAAGCTGGTTTTCTTGACAGGGAGCAAATTAACTATTTTACCACTTCGTGATTCAGTCATCTTTACTCCAACAGCTCTGAGAACTCCTTTTGGGATCCTTTTGGGCATGGTTATCGGTTTCTTGGTTGGGGAGGGTGCCATTGTGATTACGACTGGTGGTTGAGTTAATGGTGTTGGTGATGAGGATGAAATTGAAGACGCTTGTTTGCTCTGATGATTTTCTCGGTTGCTAGAATCATCCCGTGGCAGACTTGAATTATTCACAGGAACAGGATTCAGTGTCAATGATGACTGTTGTTGTAGTTGTTGCTGCGGGTCGATTGCAGAAGCCGTTCTAAGAACACCACCCTTGCCTTGTTCGCTTTCATTCTTAGCCGATTCGTTTTTGTTTTGCAGATTAACATTTGCACTTGTGATTTGAATAAGTTTCACAAGATGTTGGCCTTTAGTATCTGCTGTGGCGTTAGCTCCGTTTGCCATACTAGTCCGATTCCCTTCACTCTCTACTGTAATCCGGCTCCTCGGTAGCAGCTGCTGTTGTTCTTGTGGAAAATTCGTACTCTCATGACGGTCCAGATTAAATTTCGATTGTAAAGTTAACTTTTGTTCCACTTGAGAACTGAGGATTGTGGGAGTGGTTGCTGTTGTCATCTCAACTTGAGAAGATGTTGTTGTAATTGAAGCGTTGGACTTAGAAGACGAAATCGACCTCCCTGACGTTATCTGTAGAGCTCCATTGTAGAGGCGGGAGCTAAGCGGAACTTTCCCTGAAATTATTTTAGCCGGCTTAAACTTTTTTCCTTTGGGATTCTCAGCAACAGGGTTTGTAGAGATAGAAGTGGAGGGAATTGCACTCGTCCTAAGCAGATCATTCGGCTTGTTGCTACTAGATTTCTGACTGGTACGTGGTCGAGTAGTAGTGCTGGTGCTTGAAGTACTCGTACTTCCAGCAGAGGATCCGCTCTCATTCTCCTCGTCCTTTGGGTTAATCAAGAACGTTGCATCTCGAGCAGGGAGGAAGACAGACTGATCCGTCACGATAGAGATGTGAAATTTACCTGATGACATCCAAGTGCCTGATTTCTCTACCTCTTCCTCTACATGTTTGTCGTAATCATGAAACTCAAACAGCTTGTTTCGGGGGTTGGCCATATAGAAGGAGTAGTTCTTGTTTTCACATGTGATAGTAGCTGCATACGGACCTCTTCCATTATCAATACGGTTATTTGTTGTGTTGGAGTTAACAGGGGCGTTTTTGCAGCCATTGGAGGCAAATGAAATGGAAATTTTATAAAAGGAAGCAGAGCGTTGAAATGCATGGAGACTTGAACCTTTCCACACATTTTCAACAGGAATGAGTCGATTTGATGAATGATCATGAATCCAGAGATCTAAAAGTTTGTGGTACGCCAGGAAGAGCACCGTCATCTGATCGTCGTTGCGAATGGCTTGAAGTGTGGACCGGCCAAGCTGCCATACTTTTCGATCCCGAAATGCATTGTTTAGTTCCATCCGTCCATCCACAAGATCAATTGTACTTTGTCGGGGGTCAAATACCAAAACCGAACGCTCCAGTATATTTTCCTTGGCTGGACAAATAATGTAAACCATAGTCTGGTCACTCACAGTACGACATTCACCGGTTTCAATCAAGTCCAACGCTCTCCTACTGACATTTACTTCCGGCATTTTCTCCCACTCCGTCGCTGCTAAATCGAATTTCCACCAAGTTGCACGCAACGACGGCCTCTTCGTGCTCATCTTGCTCTTCCCCGTTGCAGGACCAACTTCTTCAGTTCCACGTGAGGTTTCGTCTGTATTTGTTGTAGTATTGATCTGATTTCCAGCACTTTGACTCTCGCTATTCTTACCACTCTGACCAGCCCCGACACCACTTCCATCCGTAAAACTACTACCCACGGTACTGGTGGAATGACCATTTGGGGAAATTATTTCCTCTGGCAGATTACTTCTAGACTTGGTAGCTCCTGCTTGAGTATTGGACTCACGACTTTTTCCTTCTATTTTGTTCAACGTGCTTCCATTAATGTCCTCGTTTAATGGAGACGAGTCAAGAGAATCTCGCTTCTTGCTCCCCTCCTTTGCATTTGGTCCTAAGTTGTTGTTGCTGGATGCGGACACATGTTCATATTTGGAAGAATCCACATGACTTATTTGCAGAGCCATGAGTGCGTCTTGACCACACCATAGGATCGGCTCGCGTGAGAACCGAGGGCAAAACTCCAACGTGGCATTCCCATCCGGCAGACATGCATCACAGCAGATATAGGACGTCCATAATCCTTCACTTCCATCCCAACCCATGTCCAGCTGCTGACTTACTGCTGAGGAGGACGAAGAGACGCTCTTATTAATGGGGATGTCAAACAGCCAGACAACGTTGTCATCCGAAAATCCCACTGGCCCGTTGTTGTGAATCTGAGAACTGGTTTTGAGATTTGTCGTAGTCCCGGATATTCCTCCACCCCCAAAAACAGCAATATGACCATTAGCCTCACTGCCACATACGTGAGGAAAGGCTAGATTTTCTGGATACGAGGAATGTATTGGGCTAGATTCAGATTCAGGACGAAACACTAGCCGCCAACCGGATTTCCCATGGTCATATACCCATAGGTCACTAAGATAGCTTACGGATTTTGATGCACTGCTCTGTGATGAGCTGCTACTTGTCGCGGCTGGGCCCTGTCCGCCAAAAAGCCACCAGGAGCCGTGTGAGTCTTGCCAAGTACCTGGACCCACTCGTTTTGATGGGTAGCTCGTGTCGTCTTCATTTACTCGATTCGCAACATTTCCTCTTTTCCCTAATGGAGAAACTTGCTCCGTCCCTAATGACTCATCTAGTGCATCCAGGGCTGGACTGATACTTCCCTCGTACTCCCATTCTGTGCAAAAAAGATCAGAAATAGACACTGTTAAAGCCTCTTAGTTGGAAACTTTTCAGATTTTCTCTATTCTTTAGCTAGAAACTTAGGCTTGTAGGAGCCTAAAAGGTCATAGTTTAGTTAATACACCCAATGTTTTGTACTTGTTACGACCAATAAACCCTTTATGACTGGCAATTTAATGCTAGTTGGCAATAAGTAGGGCGTACTATCATCATCATATTGACACGAATCTTCCTAGCTGCTCTCCAAAAGCCTTTTGTCACTTAACCTTGAAATCTCATGGGGTCTTTTTGGGGGTTAAAACGCTACCTTACTCGGCTTTAAATACCAGCTTAACATTATCGTACAAGGCTTCATTATAATCACTTTTTTTCTAAGTAATAAGAATTTGTAAAGCCACATTATACGTTTTATTACACTCTGCATGTGTGTTAATCTTCATAATAAATGAAATCTTTGTTTGTACATACACAAGCACGGGGTTCTCTTCTTTGTTATCAGCTTCATCGTAATGATATGTTTCATTATTAGTTTATTGATTCAAAATCTCAAATCACTAATCACTCGGAGCAAACAAAGCCTCGTACTTTCTAAGGCTATTCTTGTATGGACAAAGCCTGATTGTTCGTGTACCACCTTTATGCCCAAATAATTGTAAAAGTACTAAAAGATCGAGCCAGCAGGCTAGCATCAAAACTACATAACAAGCAGACCAACGCCGGAACTTGAAGATAAAAGCAAGCAAGCCAACATCAGTTATAGGAAAAGCATGTGTCGCAAGAATGAAAAACCACAATAGATCACAGGCGGGTACCCCCTCTTTCGCAGTGACACCCTCAGTCTTCTCTTCACGTAATTATGATTACCATAAAGGGAAAAGTTTTCTCACAAAAACGAGTCAACGATGAAAAATTAATGTTTATGTCACAGTCGCCATATTTTATAGTAAGGAAAAGCTTATAAGCTTGATACTCTGAACTTGCTAAGGACTCGAAAAAGACTTACGTCAAGCCTCGCTAATGCACTTTCAGCTCCTACAATTCATTAATCTTGTCCTTTATGTCATGTCACTCACTTTTTACTTGAAACAGGCTTGCTATAACTATTCTCTTTACGACGACCCAACCATTGGAGTTATCGCAGAAATTGTTGGCGAATTTTGTGGAAAACAATGAAAGTCTTTTTGAATAAATCGCTGCAGTTAAATGCACCACAGTAGTCTACGCCAAATTGTATGCACATATTTGCTTGTAAGGGAAACTTGAGACATAATGCGTACTTAATGCATTTAATATTAAAATTGTAAAATGGGGAAGCCACCAACACAAGCATTTTGGTTTCTTGTAGCCTTAAATAAGTAAAAAGAGCAAGCCAAGAAATGTTAATTTAAGTGAATGATGAACAAGTCATTGAATATTCAGCTCGGATGTTTTTATTAAAACTGAATCTCTTGCTACAATGTACCTCATCCCAAATATATATATGGTACACGCATCAAAAGTTTTTCATCGTAATAACAACACGTTTCAAGTCGTCAACCTTTTAGATTGTGTAGATCGCTCCTATGAGTTCTCAGCAACCTTCGCTTATTAAGCAGAATTTGGTGAGTGATAAACTTTCTTGGTGTATACAACACGAGAGAATGAGGTCAAACTTTACATGTATTCTTATCTATACAAGTATCTGTGTGTATTTATGTGCTTATTAAAGTTGTTAATAACTAAATACATGCACAGAGATATACTAGGAGTTGGATGCTCACGCACTAATATATTACTATTAGGTCTCCTGACTTCCAGAGGTATCGAGCTGAAAGTTACAACTGTACTACCGTGTTCTACAACTCTCTTACAAAACTATAAGCTTCTTCAACCATCATAACTGCGGGCCTATGTATGTATATAGTGAGAACCAGGGAAGGAGAGGCTACACTTGGGGAAATTGGCTTTAGACCTCGTTATTCCTGACTGGCTGTCGTAAGTCAAGTGGATTTCGGAACACCGGAAGCATCGTCCATCATAGTACAAAGACCCACCTACTACGTATACATATGAAGGTGATGGTAACTATGCTCTAAGTGGATCTTTAGGCTATCTCTATCTCTCATACCGTGCTACATGAATAAATGTGGAGTCTGTTAGTCCGGAGAACAAGCACTTGAATAAGTTGAAAAACTTTTATTGCTTCTCGTGCCGACGTGAAGTGTAGGAAACCGCTAAGGACAGGAATTATTACGGAGTTCTTATAACATAAAAAGTCATGTAGTTCTTATGACGAAATACATGCATTTCTTATGGCGATAACTGTGTAGTTCTTATGGAGACGTCTATGTAGTTTGGATATAGAGACAAATATGTAATTATCATTTTGCCGGAAGTTCAATCGATACAACTTTGGTCTGCATTGCCTCGAACCCGAACCAAAATCGGTTATGTACTTCTATCAAGGACTTCACTTTCGTCGCTTAAGGAGCACATCCACTCATCCATAGAGAAACTGCATCATAGATAGTCCTGCCGATTGTGCTTGAGCACTCGTAAACATGTTCATATATGTACAAGGTAGAACGTTGTCAAATCACTGATATGTAGCTATACAGATAGTGTTGCCAACATGATTGTGACAGTTGGAGAAGTTCAGATATGCGTTGAAAGATGCCTTTGACCCAATCTAGTCTCCTCACATGAAACGTCGCATCCTAAATCTGCAAACGATGAGGGTTTCTGCATCTCAGGATATTCCTTGCAGCCTTATACAGATATGATTGACTCACATTCCTTTATACCGTCTATTTCTATTTGACCGTCCCGAAGTAGCGTAATAAAAATGAGAATTACTTTAACTACAGAACAAAAGAGAAACCACCAAAGAGTTGCAAAGATTGAGAAACTCCTTTGAGAGACTCTTCATTCTTACTCCAGGCATCCTTTTTCGCTTTCCCTGCCCAGTGCAATAAACCACGTACTTATATACATGTATGAATACGATCTAGTAAAGACACTGGCAACTGAGATAATATGAAGGCTTTGGTAGAACATTCAAGGAGGCGAGCAAAGTTCTGAGAAAGGGCAGAAAAGGAGCAACGACACTTTTTCACTTTATTCACTCCTCCAAACTGTAAATAAGACGAACATTCAAAGTCACAAGACAAAAGCTGTATGTAACATACACACAAGTCACTTATATACAAGCACGAGAGTAAACGGAAACTTTTCCAACATCATTCTGGATCGCATTGCTTTGAAATCCCTCCTCTCAGGGAGGAAAGTTGCTTTGTGTTTGTGACTCTTTCCAACCACTTGTATACTTGTATACATATATATTCCACAACCTTTGCACAGAACTCTTCTACCCTTAGCAACACTTAGAAACCATGATGACTCTAATGTATCAACTTGTATAATGGCAAATCCAAAGTTAGAAATCTGCTGTCAAAATCGTCCGTAGCGTAATCTTATTCTTTTTCCGCTTAAAATAACTTCAAACTAAAGCCGTTCAATAACACATAGATACCTTCTGTTAATAAGTTAAGTGGTTTCAAGCACTCTTAAAGCATTCAGTAGTGAAAGGTTAACGAGAATTATTACAGAAGTTCCTAGCGATTATTTAATTAAAAGTGATAGAAGTCTGGGAATAATTCCTTCGAGCAGATATTATTTGACGTTCGAGTTATTAATATACCCAGTTTAATGCCAATATTATTTTGTAACAAATAAAGTCACACTTAACCTACTTACAGGTAAATATATGTTTACCTAACATGTATGAATCAAGGCGTGTAAAAATAATCCCTAAAGGCACTGCAACAGTTTAAATATTTTATATCTGAATTTACATGTCAGATATCAACATACAAAATATAAGCTTCTTTTGTTGTGAAATTCCAAATCCCGTCAAGGGTAGTAATTCAAACTGGAATAGTAATGACTTCAATTTTTTTTGTTTAATTGACTTCAGTGATTGTTTCCTTCCGAGTGCCTTCCACTTACATGAGTTACGCCTTTAATGTAAATTTAATAAACGAGACACTAGAGAGAGATTTACGATTATTCTAGAGAATGTTGTGGAAAGTAGAGATGCTGACTAAAGCCTTCACAGCTAAAAGTACATAATCACAACATATTTTCCTGAATGATATACAGTCCCAATGTACACATGACCCATATTTGTTGTTATTGCTTCGAATAAAGTGCACAAGTATAAAATAACTTAAGTATATAAAAGGATACAATTCATGCTTACTTGAGCATTTTCAAAGTGTTTATACACCGAGGCGTCAGTGAGTGTGAAAGCCATGAGCTTAATTTTGCAAAACTTAGAGTGCTAGCTTAACATAGAGGAATAAATGTGTAAACATAAGAAATGCAATATGACTGTGCTAGATAATAAATACTCCGGACAGAGCCTGGGGAGAACTGATTCATGAAGTAGACGACCGTGTCGTGACACTTGAACTCGTACGTGAACTTTCATTATTCTTTCTGCCTCGCATCTCAATTTTCTCCTTCGCGAATCATAAACTCCCGAGCCGCTTGCATTTACTCATTAGAGCCTAGGCACAAATCATGCCCCGGCGCTGTACTTCTTAAATCTTCTAAGTATGTATGTATTTTCCGGCCTGGTAGGATGTAGTTAGTTGATTCTATGCATGTGAACAACATACCCCGATACTTAAAAGCTTTTTCTGAGACTTACACATGTGGCATAACCATGCAAGCTCTTTTGTCTTGTTTGTTTTATTCATGTTCCTTCCAATGACATTTCAAAAAATAATACTAGAAGCATCGCAGCAAGATAATTTTCTTTTATCAAGCATATCTTTTAGTCGATCAAGCTGCATAAAATTGAGTTCATTTACCAAGTCATTTTTAATGCATACAATAAAAGCTGGATGAACCCGAATATCAGACAAATATTTTTCATATATGAAAAATATTGGATATATCCAAATGAGCGAATCGTCATACTTTACGGCTGTTCCTAGGAACTATAACAATTCATGAAAGCTGGGTAAGCAATACTGTCGAACAGTAGCTATAAATTCTGGTATAGTGCAACAAAAAGCCTTAATGTTTTTCTCGAGAACACTGTTGTTGTATATTGTATCAGCAGTTCTGGGAAGAAAGAATGTAAAAAGTCAACGCCGAGAGAAGAAAGCAACTTCCTTGCTTTCTATATGTCGGTTCCCCCAATACGCTGTTTACCCTGACTTCGCACAATATTGAGGAAGATAACACTACCAGATTCATACAATGTTTAAAGAGGGATCTTTCCCCTGCATGTTGCATATATAAGACTTATTCGCTATTGTACATACTTTACGAAAGAGAAAGTGAAAATACAAGTAATATTTCAATTGGAATGTCTTCCAACGCAAAAATTGGCACGTGCCCAGAATTCCATTCTGGCAAGATGTTTCAGTAGTTTCTTGAACGACACTCTTAGTGCTTTTATACACTTTTCACCGTACAGGAGATCACAACAGTCTTACATAATGTTTGGTAGGAAGCAGCTGGAAGCGCGTCTGCTTCGGCTTGTCAGATCAACTTAACTGTACACATCAAAACAGATATCTCAGCTTTCAACGTCAAGTTGAAGACACAAAAATGCTATAAAATACTTATTTAGGTATAAGTTTATTATATGAAGCAAATGCAGAGTTGTTTATAAAAAAAATTCCATATTTTAAACATATTAGCCGCTTTATTTTCTTTACAACAACGAACCATTGCAATGCTTTTATTAAAAAGTTCAAGCCAATGAATTTTCACGCCATTGTATTTCTCTATAATCGGCGCCTGCTGGTTCAAAATTATTTTGAAGAAAACAGGTCTACCTTTATATGTGTGTATACAGCATACAACTATGCATAAGAATATTCATCACAGCTGAATGCCATAAACCAGCAAGATATCAAAGCCAACATAATACGTCCGTACCATACAGCGTTTAGCAAAGGCAAAGTTGCTATTTTTATTGTGTATTTCCTTCGTAGAAGGAAAGTCTTTTTGTTTGAACTCGCAAACTTTTTTATGCTCTTCCTCTTCGTCTTTCTTAAAACATCCTCACAAAGAAAAGGAAGTCCTGTGAAGGAAGAAACCGCTGCTGGAATAAAGCTAAAAGGAGAGTGAAGATGTGCCTGTGGAACGTGCGAAAATTGCGTACTGAGTTTAACTGACTGGCAGCCCGTCAGGAGTAGTTGCTTTCTGTATATAAAAGTAAAACTTGTTTCAACTGAATTAGGATGAGTTGAGCTAAATTGTTCCGAAACATTGTCATTCCTATATAAGTAACTCTTTGTCTACAAATAAGTAAATACGGTGTATGTGTGATACAGGAAAAGGACGTGCATAAACAAAGAGGCGTATATATCTATACTACGGTACACACATTGCATTACTCAAATAAAGAAGATACTTGCAACCACAATGGATTGAGAGCTGTAAGGAAACTTTTATTCCACTCGCTAAGTAAGATGTCTATCTGTGTAGGTTAAGGCGAAAGGGAGAAAGAGTGAAAAGTTGCTTTTCCCTCTGTGATACAGTACAGTATGGGACTCTAATGCTAGTGCATTATATCGTGAGAAGATCCCATTTTTTCACAAGTACTGTCATTTGTGTAGATACATATATGTAAGGGGCATTTTAAAGTTAGCAAAAGACCCGTATGAGATGTAAATAAACCCACAAGCTTTACACCCCAATGCTTATCTCTCCCGCTCACATGCACCCACCACACGCGTTTTTCAAAGAAGCCGAACTCGTTACAGGGGAGCAAAGTGCATTTAAAATTATTCCTTGAAAAACAGCGGGCAGGAAAGGGAATTTCGGAGTGAGGAGACTTATCCAAATATTCGCAGATCCAGGACTGCTGCAGGTTTATTTATATATTCAATTCTGGTTAACGATACGGTGTTGTTCAAATATTCAGAATGTAAGTTGTTTCATGAAGAAGATTTATGCTCTATGTATACCTGTGTATACGATACACCAGATATACTATGTATTAAGAATATTTAAGTATATAGAGCTTCATATAGGTGTACCTCTAAATGTCTTAGATGTCTAAATGCAATACGATCTTATTGTAACAACCCATTTGATCTCTAAATACAACAAAAGGATCCTCACAGTAATATATTCTATTCAAATATTCACATCTATTTCTCAAATTTCCAGGAATTCTATTGGAAATTATACTTACGTGAGTCATATAACCTCAGAACTTGTAAATGTACTGGAAACAAAGATGCAAAAGACAGCCACAACTGTCTGCTCCAGAGGACTGAATTTGGAAACGCGTAAATACTACGGAGACCTTTACAAGTATGTATGTGAACGTGGTTCTAAATACTACATGCTTGCCTTATGGACACTACTTATTGTACAATTTCTTCACGTGATCCTTCAAACCATTCATTTGCAAATCAGGCCTCGCAGACAAATCAGTGTGCGTTCTAATTTGAATTCCTCCGATGCGGTGGTTTCACACACCATACTCACATTTTACTATCTGCCTTTACACTATATTCAACCCCCTAATAAAGCAGCTGATATGGAAGCCCCACGACTGCAGAACTACCACGTGTGGGGAAGTTTCTTCCCCAGGGAGAGGTTGGTTTTGCTATACATCCATATCCTTACCAGCACAGCTACCACATCATTTAACAGCGAGAGTACAAGCTAAAGAATATACGCACAGAACAAAAATATATTATACAGCGGGAAATAAATTCACGTATGAAAAGATTGGAACAATAGCCAATTGCTTTCCACCATTGCTCAACATCTATTATGTACATCTAATGTGGAGCGATCCTATGTATTTACCACAAATTCCACCAACACCATAAAAGCGAAAAAGTTGAGAAGCCAGTGAAGCTGAAAGAGCAATGAGTTACTTAGCTTGTGTATCTTCTCTAACTTATACTATAGAGACTTAGTTTTATATATTGAGGCTCACGGAACTTTGAGCTGTTATGTGTCTACTACTAACTTCAAACCAAAGTTCCAGGGCTTGATGGGGCAATAGTTTCCAAGGATTGCTCTTTCCCACCAGTTCCCCCATGTTTTCCAGTGAGGTTTTCGATGAACCGTGTGTGATTGATCGTTGATTCAATAATGATAAAGCTTCTTGTAGTCTCTGACATTTCCTTTTTCTCTCGCTTACTCTCCACCCCATCCTCATATTTCTCTACACGTTTAGCTGCAAAAATGCAGATAAGCGACGTTTGCTTACTCGGACTGTGTTTTTCTGGTCTTTCATACCACAAGACTGTCCGTTGGTCGCTAAAGAATAATCTGTTTTTCCAGTATTGTGTATACATACAGTAATCCTTATTTTCAACACAAATGACTGTTTTCTGTTTACTGCGTTGTTGATTATTAACTTATTTTCAGCACAAGGAGCGTTGAAAGTTGGCTAATAAATTGTTGTTAATGAAATTAGACCAAGAAAAAAATCTACTGGAGCAAAACAACTAATTGCCAGTCACGTTTTCCACACAGACCGCAGAGTATTATTACGGATGTTTTATAAGCACGTGCGAGACTACGTAAACATCAAATAAAGTTTTGATACTACGTAGTAGCAGCAGTCTGCAAGTTGTCTTCAAGTTAAAAACATTGACTATGTATCTGGTATAATCTGGTACGTATCTACATGCTTGCAAAAGGAAAGATACTGTGGGATACCCGAAAAGAAAATAGATTCAGACCGTAGTAAATTTGCGGCTAGTAATATTTCTCTGTCCGCATAAACTCAAGCCGGCTGACTATATATTATTAGCATAGAATTTCCAAGGCAAATATTAACAGCTTACTTTGAGGGGGGTTTATATTCTTTTATTCAGCTCATTCTCTCCCATTTTCTGCATATTTCATATATGGTCTTCCCTATTAAATTGTAGTAGATACGTAAGGTTTTGCGTGCTACTTGGCAAGCCTGCCCCTTTAATGTAGAACGGAATAAGCGATGCCATCGGAAATCCACCAAGTGTCTTAAGGTGTTAAATCATTCCACGCTCTTCCCACATTAGACCAATGGCATCGTCATCTTGATTGAACAAGATTTATCTTGAACAAGAACGGCAGACTCATCTATTCACATTCTCATAGTATATTAGCTTTTGATGTGTGATTTAAATTGGTGGTTTCTCTTCTCCTCACACTTCTGGAATTATAAAGGGCTCCTCTCAAGGTAGGTATGTTATATATATAGCCGTCTAATATAGGCCGCCCTTATTAGTTTGCATATAAGGAAATAGCGCTGAATTTGCTCCGAAGCATCCCTGTCATCATTGGAATATCTACGGCGAGAGAACGGCGGCGGCATAATAGAGCGTCTCCATGGTTCTGCATCGCTAATACCATCTGTAAGGAGCTTTCATTTCTGAAATGTCAAATGATGATGTCAAGCTGAAGTCGATTGACACCATCAAAATTGAATCTTGTTTTGAATCTCTTCGGCGTCAATCTCATTATAATTCTTGCATGCTTTCGGCTCCGACCGAAGTGAAAGCCCGTTTTGTCAGGAAGCTGAGACTTGCGAAATGAAAGCTTTAGTCATCACTTTACACCAGGGATTTATTTTTCAAGTAATTACATTAAATAATCATTTCGTACTTTGTGAGATGCTCTTATTTATTAATATTAATGCTTTTCAAAAACCCTTAGTTATGGAGGCTAAAGAGCTTTTCCAGTTTTGATTATGGATGCTTACGCAATTTCAAATGATTTTTGGGCTTAATATTATAATAGTAAGCTTTAGCTCGAAGGTTTATATGTTGATACATATACAAATATTCTTTTCAATAGTTTCTTTGTCGTTCTCTAGTAGTTTAGAAGACGGCAAAATATGATAAGCTTAACATTTTTCATGCGTGTGTGTGCAATGTCTTGAACTTTGAATATTACACTCAAGGGCCGTTGAGAGAGCACTCTCGGTCGACAGTTGATCGTAGGAATTTCCATTTTATTAATTACAAAATGTGGTGGAGAGAGTGTACACGCATCTAAATGACTGTGGACAGAGAGTAATTTTTGTGGGAGCTTTGCCACACTCTACAATGAAATGTTCCAAGCTTAATGAATTTGAAAGCGCGTGTGAAATGAAGCTCGGTATAAAAGTAATGTCCTCATAAAATCCTACTATGGGCTATTTCAAAAATAAAACAATTATCAGACACTGCATATAATAGTATCTCTATAGTAGTCTCAGCATCCAAGAATGAGCTTCCTTCAGGTCCGGATTTCATTACTACTGAAAGCAGTCCAAGGAATTCCAAGTGGGAATTCATTCCAAGACTTCTCGATTTCAACCAAGACAAAGCTAACACACATGAAGCCTCGCAAGTCTTATATGTAGGTTCAAAATCTCATACAGCCATCTTCACAACATTCTACGCATCTAGCTGGTTAGTTCTCTGTATACTACTATGTAGTGTTATTATAGTTCGAGTACGTGCAGCAAAACTGCTACGAATTTCAACTCTACATACTTACACTGTCGTTCAATGGACGTAGCAAGGTTTAGTGATTTCGTTGAAATGGCAAAGCAGTGCTAAAAATCCTATTCTGTCCTTTTCACGTGTTAATAGGTGCCGTACCAATTTTATCTTTTTGACTTTTCATTTCTAACAAGCCAAATCCCATAATGGCATCTGGAAAAATCCTTCGTTCACACTATAGAACTTGATGAAATGTCCGAAGATTGCAGCGATAAACTTTTGTGACCCAGATCTTTAAATACCTGTTTCATTCATGAGTGAAGAAATCTAAAAACATGAAATCCTACACCTATATATTGTTATTCCGACAGGTTGCGTAAGACAAATATTATTGCTGGTGTATGTCTAAAATTTCAAATTGTACTTTTATTTTTTCTCAAAAAGCTTCCATTTCTTTTAGGCTTGGATCACATGCGGCAGAAAATGATATAGGAGCTTGAAAACTTGGTATATGAAGCTGCTGGAGGAAGAGAAGGTACCAAAAAATCCCAAGATAAACAAAGCAGGGATGAAATAAAATGGAAATAACCTTCACTTACGGTACAAGTTCCCAGCGGGAACTCAATAAACGACCAACAAGTCTTTACAGTGTGTAAAATGCCATGGAGTATATACATATACAATAAACACACAAATGGTAGGGAAGTGAGATCCTCTTGGTAAGCATTTGTCTATGTACATTGCTAACTTTCTTATTAAGCTTTCACGTCCCATCTGAACTTTCCATGATGATATTCATTGCACATAGAGCTCGTTCATATGTCTTAAATACATATAAGCCTGATAGTTTTACATGTGATATCACTTCGCATCTTCCATAGAAACATCCTCTGACATCACTCTTACCTATCTGTGTCATTACCACAGTAAAACTTGCCGACAACTATGTTTTTATGCTTTGAAAGTTGAGCGTTAAAAACAAAATTAAATTTGCCGTTGGATTTAATTAAAGACGCTAAAATGAAGTTCGTGATAATTATACTTATTCAATTCAGGTTTGAAACCCCAATGCTCCAGACAGCTTGTTGTTGTGCTGACTGCCTACGACAAGCAAATACAAAGATACATCAAACTAGCGTATGGAAGCTAAAAAATTGTCCACTGAAAGCGGCATCAAGGGAAAATCACAACCATTTCCCTTACCGACAGGCAATATGTAGTTGCCTTTCAGGACTGATCCGGTGTGGAAAAAGCGTAAATTGTTCGTTTGACAGTGAAAATTTTTTGAGCAATGGAAATGCATTGCATGCATTTTCATTTGTGTATTTTCTATACAATTTTCTATGTATTTACAACTTTCCATGTACTTCACTATTTCTTTAGCCTTCTGGGCATTCGACAATTTCTATATATACGTACAAACTGTGTGAAGATAGCTTGTCGAACTAAAACGTACGTAGTTTATCATGTACGTATATAAGGAGATATCAAGTCTTGAGAACTATTTCCCCAGATGCTGTTCATTTATTTTGTTCGTGTCAGCAGAAAAAGAAAGCGGAAAAGTGTGTTTTCACTCAGCTTTCTCCCTAAAAGTCAAGTCAATTCCGTACGTAGATCACTTTTCCGTCTTCACACGCTTGTCCCTTCCCGGCATGTGTGGTTTCTTCCGAAAATGTCTATGTGTGCCGAGCTTCAATCTAATGTGGAAAACCTATCGTATACACAGGACGTGTCCAACGGGTTATGAGACTGAGCAGGATTGGTCGTATATAGCCCCAGCAAAGGGGTAACATTTCGAGTATGAACGTGTGTAATTTCTAGATACCAAATTATGTAACATTCGGAATCTATAAACAATCTATATACTTACTAAATATGGTATATCTATAGGTTGTGTTAAATATAGGAACTTGTCCCGCAGCGATACAATCCATATTACAACAGACCCAATAAGTTACAACATTTCATCACGTCTCCCCTTTCATATATAAATACTGAAAGACAGCTTATGTTGACCATGGCAAGTTATGGATTTAGTATATGCGTTATTATTGAATAGCAGTAGTTTCGAGTTGGAGATTCTATCTCCTCCATCGAACTACATCTTCCGTATAACAACATCTCTTCTGCTATACAGCAGCGTCTCGTCCATAATATAACTTCAGATTCAATAACAACCATTCACTTTTTCAACTTTCCCAGCGGGGTCTAAATGGGTGCTGATTCATCGAAACTGCACAACAAAACGAGAAGACATGTGCATTGGTAAGCATAATGTAACTTGGATCTGTTTAAATATGTCCCGCATAGGACTTGAAACATATTCCATTGTGATTCCATTTCGGGTTTGTTTGAATTTTTTCACATGTTTCTACCAAGGGATGAAATCCTGGATTCAAAGTACCTATATATGTTTTTTGTGTATCTACACATCCTAAGCACAATATTGCCTATTAGTGTGTGTGCAGTAATCTTTTTTTGGATGTGAAAATAGCGTGCGAACATACTAGTCCCACAAATTGCCAAGTAATATCAGAGACTAGACTACACACTGGAAATAAAAGAATCCTTAGTGGCAAGCATTGCCCATTTTAGCTCAACATTACATTGCTTTTGGCTTTCTCCGGAGTGATAACAAGTTGACAGTAGTTACTAGTTAATGTAAGTGATAGTTTTTCACCCTCTCCATGCTCTTTCTTCCTTTCTCTTTCAACTTGTGTATTTTCTCTCTGACACGTACATATTTTACAGAAACCAGACATGAAATTCCTTGAAGCTCCCCAACTCTACCATTTAGACCTCTTTATGGCAGTAATAGCGAAACATTCGTTGTGTATTTAAAAGCTTTTGAACAATTCCCGAGTATTTGTTGCATATAGCCTAATGTAGTATATACTTATAAGTATAACATTTTTAAACTTTCAACCCGTTGTACATTAAGAAATAATACAATTGAAAGAGCTGCAAGGTGCTTCAAAACGCTATTATTATTGTAAACTTCTATCTTCTCATTTCTAGTTACTATTTTACTTTCAGTTCAATCAAATTCTTGCCATTTTGACGACAAAGCAAACTGCGTTGGTTAGCTAGAAGAGAAATAATGTATTTCCTACGAATAACAAATAGAACTTCTGGCAGATCTAAACGGAAGAAAATTTTTTAGCAGCCGATATGCCTCTGTTTCCTGGAACATTCTTACAAGTAATTGTGACCCGACAGTAAACTGACACAGCAATATGAAAGTTTTGCCATGGGAACGTATTTTTTCCAAGTTGTTTCCACAGGATTTCATGAAACAATTACTGAGAAGCAGCTAGGGAACTATGTCAATGCATATTAGCTTCCTAGAAATTTGTTATTCGGAAGCATTTGCATACGTTCCTCAAAACCAGAATTCTACAATACAGTAGTTCTATACAAAAGAGACATCGGCGTGGAACATCAACAGCTCCTAGGAATTCGAGTCGTGGGAATATTTTCTAAGGAAACCATTTCTCCTAAAACACATATGTGCCCATAGTAAATTAAATTAGTACAATTGTCGACACATCGTAACGTTACCGCTTTCCATACCACGCCTTACACAATGCTGCTGAGAAGATGACAACTGTTTAAAATTGACAACGGGATAAAAAAATGTTAGCATTATCTATATAGAGACACAATAAGAAGTTTGCTATCCTTAAAATACTCATCATTTGACTTTCATCTTTTCCATGGATGCTGCAAATCCCATCAAATGATGAGAATATTAGAATTTCCACCCAGTAGCGTGGAAGGTTCTCACCCAACAACAAATGATGTACACAAATACTAAGGTATCTACTTGGAGTTTCTTTGTATAAATGTACATATGTGCAAGACCACTTTTACAGTTTGAACTTCTACGTATCTGTATGTAACTACATACTAGCTAGAACTAGCAACGAGACAGCTGGAAGTAAACAAAATACCTACTCAAAAAGATGAACCATTCGCGTTGGGATATATAGCAAAGCGAAAGATTTCGATGTAAATGGAAATTTGGAATTGGAAAGCGGTTAGATTGAATCGGAATGCAGCATTTCCAAATGGAACTGCTGCTCCTTTCTTCACGTGGCTCAAACTCTGTTCCGTTGAGAAAGGAGCCAAGGCTTTCTCCTACATATTTGGGGAAGCCTGCGACTATACATGCAAAACTTGAAAAAGAAGTCTCCGGGGTAATCAAAATGGAACGCCATTGACTATGAGGCTTTTGCAATGAAAATGCTTTTGAGCTAAGAAATGCATATACTTGTACAGAAAAAACATGTATTTATAGTTGCAATAGTGAGTACATCATATGGAAATTGTATATGTAAAATGAGAACCTTAACATGTAAACCATATACATAGAATATAAACAGTGAATATAATAAATTCTTATTTGGTGCATAAAGCTTCTTCCGGAAATCACACATATGTAACTTTTTAAAAACTGCCTTCCTGTCTATAAACTGGAAATTTTCAACTCGACCAACGAATCAAGGTCAGCATTAGTTTGTGTTATGCTTATGCAATAACCGTAGACTGTAAAGATCTCTACACACGAATACAAATATGTAGGGCGAGAATATTACAATAATGGAGCGGTACGTCAGAAAATGGGAAAAACTCCAGGCTGATAGTGAAACATCAGGTCGGTAAATAACAAACCTTATAGTCATCCTGATCACCAAAGCCAAGGTTGATTTTGACAGGAGCCATTAATGCAAACATGGTATTGCCTACAAATAAGAGTCAGGGAAACCAGGGGCTGCGTCAATATGAAAACCATTGGGATTTCACACTGTCACGGTCTTCTATTTCCTGTCACTTCCAATACATACTACAAACTCCAGGATGTCATGCTGGTCTTCTTTCTTTGCTCTATATAAGTACTAGATATTCTTATATCGTATTTATTCAAACGGTATCTTCTGATAGTATTCTACTCTCTATTTTCTTCTTTAGTATTTTCTAATAAAACAACTATAGTTTCTTATGGAAACCACACGGATAGTATTTTACTGTTCAAATTTTTATAGTGTCTTCTTCGTATCCTTCTTACGTTAGTGTTTCTACAAACACAAACCAACCCGTGCACCTTACTGAATCATACAAAATTTATACTTTAACACTATTTTTGTGAAGACAGTGACATTAAAAGGAGTGGACAGTACCATGTAGTAGCACATTTATCACATTGATGGAAGCAGACGCTACCAAAGTTACCAAGAAAAACCTTGGAAATCTACTTTATAGTACATATATTTGTATGTATGTACACCATGCAGTGCTCATGTCAAAACAGGGAAAACTTCACCTGGATTTCCTTAGAAATTATGTTGATGACATTTTCTGCTTTCACACGCAGTTATTGTCATTGTCACTCCAGTCTCTCTGGTGTAAATATATTTACTTTGACAATTAATTTTCTCTCAACCAATAAGTTTACTCATGCTGTCATGAGCTAATTTTTCTCCTTATGGAAGAAAGCAGTTTCGATCACATTTTGTTTACGTTCCTCATTTTCTTTGCGTTCCTCATTTTCTTTGCCCAGGCATACAGTTCTGTGTTTGTTTTGCTTATAGATTCGAAGTCTACGAGTTTTGTGTAGCAAAATAAGAAGTATATAATTAACATTATGTCTTGTAACAACAATCTTGAAGTTTACGAAGCATGGCCAGGTTGTTTATGTTTTTATTTAACTTCGGAGTCCGTCAGATAGTTTTCCAAATGTTTTCAAACATGTCCTTTATAATAGATACTGAAGTTTGATATTGCATTGCATTACACCAGCAACATATAATGCACACTGACGTTATTACATTGTTTATACTTCACTGCCTCCTTGATACTCGATACGACAGGCAAGACATGTGAAATTGGAACAAAAAAGTTTTCTAATTTGTCAGGAGCGTTTGCAATTTATTCTAAATCCTAATTAATCTCGATACAAATTCATTTTTCAAGTTGTTTTTGCTTTTCCATTTCCTGGCCCGACGTATGTTTTCTTCGCCAAGCTATTTTCCTGGAAGTTTGTTTATGTATCCACAGGTCGCTTATGCAAATCTTGCTTGAATGTGTATCTACAGGTTTCTTCTGTAGTTTAAGATAAGTACAACATATCTTTTCTCAGATCTATTTCCGAGTATCTATCTGAATTGGTGAAATCAAATTATCCCCAGTCTAAATTCCATCTCTGACTCTGTTTAGATTATACTTGTGAATCTAATTTTCCCAACACTCCTTCCTCCAATATTTTTCCAGTGAGAGAAGGTAGAAGTAATTCAGGGTATTCCTTCCACACACGCATCCTTCCTTCTATAATTATCTAAACAAAATTGGAATCTTCTACTTTCTCGTTTAACTGGCTAAGTGCGATGAGACTTTGGCGAGCTTCCTTGATCGAATCTATATACAGAAATGTCTACCGAATGTCTGAGAACAACAAGCTTGAAAAAATCTATAGAAAACACTTCGAGTTCCACAGGAACTGCTAAGTTGACAATATGTCAATGTAGGTTATCAGGAATTGTCTTGACCGCCACGACCTTACTTATAGGTACACTTGGCCCAAGTTTCCAACACCCTGGTAGCTGCAGCTTCTTATGGTCATTATTGTCTGGCACAGCGTATGATAGTCGCATATTTTTTAGAGAAAAAGGAGAAAATCATGCGGGTTTTGTTGACATAACTGCAAGATAAACATAACCAAGGAGGGAAGAAAATCAATTGGTAATGACGTTCCTTGTCTTTTCTCTCGTCTATACTTTTCTGTTGACCTTCTTTGTTGTTATGCCCCACAAGCAAAACCGTTCCCGCAATGTAAACAGAATTCTGGAATTCCCTAGGTTAGTCTAAAAAATAAGAAGAATATGGGACGGAAATTGTAGTAGCCACCATATTGGTCAGAGAACTATAACTAGTACAAGTAACTTCTGAACTACCCAGTCGTACAACTATAGTTCATTGTGCAGTACCGCCGTTTTATAAAACTGCTTACCTAACTGAAGATACTTTATATGTATATACATAGTGAGAGGAAGAGAATGTGGATATATCCTTAAAGAATAATAAACTTTTAATATACACATAAATATATAACTGTATATATAACTATATTATCTCGTGGTCCAACGACTGTTGATTTTCCTCTATTTACCTTCCAGAATTCATGGTATTGGCTTTATCCGGAATGTCCGCAGCCAACTAAATATTCTACATTACTGGTTCACACAAATCTAAAGAGTTTCTCATAAAGTCTAATTTACATTTAATATATAAGAATTTGTATATAGATATAATTACACTTACGAATTCTTCAAATGCAAATCACCGAAATTTATTACTTTACAATTCCTAATGCGGTTGCTGTACAAAATATAATTTGTAGTATTTCATATGCATAACATCAAGTTCGAGCTATGACCATGTAAGCAAACTGAAATGTACGGAAGTAACATTACATAGCTATGTTCCTAAAGCATTGTAGTAGTTGAGTTTTGTAGCTGATGACGCTCCGCTCCATTCTCTATTAAATCCCATAAAATCAACAGCGAATTCAGGAAGAGAAGTGAAGTGAAATATTGTAATGCAATTATGAGTAACTTAGCGAGATTTCCTTTGAGTCCGTCCATCATGTGTAATAATTTCTACTCTCATAGAAGCCTTCACACTTACAAACATCCAACGCATTGAAAAGGCATTCAAGTCGGGCGTTCACTTTGTCACCCGATGAAGTACCTGCATCACTGGTCTGCAAATACTACGAGCCATAGCAGCGGCAATATTTGTATCCTCTCAAATATCTCATCCACTAGCAGAATTAAGCAAAGTGTAATTATCAACAGTCCGTGTCCAGTGAATGAAATTCGCAGTAGAAAATCGCATTTTGCTTTCCACCACAATGCCTTCAGCATCAGGGCTGCTTGGGTGGATTTCTCGATAAACCTTACAATGAAACTAATTTCCATATGAAATTTTTTGGGATAAACTATACATTGGGCCCAAAATTTACATACATACGCAATCATTTGTTTAAGCCATGCGTATCTCTTTTCATATCCAAATTCATTCTTTTCACCAGAAAGCATGTTCAGGAAAATGAATATTGCCACCATTTAAAGCAGCATTGGATATGCTGTGGATTTAGAATCAAATACTACATGTAAAAGACAAGGTGAAAGTATTTGCAATCCTGTTAACCTAGATATTAACATGTTTGCCTAAGCTCTCACAAAAACGCGTTTGCTTAAGAGCTAAAGTGTAACACCCGGCTTGTGCTCCGCAAACGCAAAGACTAACAATAAGTGGGATATGCTGGAAGAATGTTCTCAACTCTGTAGTTAAATTATGGTAAACCCCAGTCTTCAAGAAATTTTGCTATCTATTTGTCCTGAGCCTGCCGTAAGACAAGAGTACATCAAGTCTTTAGAAAGAAGAAAACTTACATGATGCTAGTACATTGAAGACCATCCCTAGCAAATGAGGTCTTTGCGTTTTTAAACCCATGTGAGGATTTTGTCTATGGACCTTTTATCTTTGCTGAAGTCAACGTCAGTCGTAGGTCGTCTTTACCTTCGACGAGGTAAAACATAAGGTAGTCAAAGTCGCTTTTCTACCGTCTTCCAAAAAGTGGCCACACGTTATACCTTGATGATATAAAGCATATGCGTTATAATGTATTAATTGTATGTATTTGACATACTGCATCTATTACTATACGTATTACACTCTCTCCTATATGCATTAAAATGTATCTAGAGCTTTTATATCCATTTATATAATACATACTACAAGTGTCGACAAGGTAGGTTTTGTATACTTAGTTCGTTCTCCCACTCGACTCCAATCCATTTCATTCCCAATCTATTCATGCACATCATTTAGGCCTTTCATACTTGGGATACTCAGCATATGCTTGCAGACGGATGACTGAAGACTGAATGCTCCGTCTTCTGAAGAAATTTTACACACCAGGAGCTGTAGGCAACTGTATTTGAATCAAAGTGAGCTTCAACACCATATACTTCGGTTTACTTCCATCTCAAATATACTGGTCCATGGTCTCTGAATGAGATGAAATAGGGCTGACTCACGCAAAGACAAGTATCTAAAGGTATACTTTTCCTTAGGTCTAGTCCCGGCGTATCTATAGAGACAGGCAGCCACCACATTTTTCATTCATTATAATGGACGACCACTTGAACATACAAACGGTATATGTTGAAATCATATGCTCGTCTTCTACTTCTGCATTAGAAGAGGCTTCTTGTGTTCGAATGCGTCTTCAGGAGGATGGTTGTATACATATATGTTCATCATAAAGGATGGTATATAAAGGTGTTAGTATGTTCAGTGCGTGTGTCATATCAAGAATACATATGAGGCAACAGCCTTTGGAACCCTCTAAAATGATGATAATGAGGCAAATCCAAATGTTTTCACAAGACGCTCTTGTTCTCTCTCAGCCAGACTGACTCTTCTCTCCCGCATATTTTCTTTTTTTGGAGGTTTTTTTCTTCTTCTCTTTAGTTTTCTCCTCTTTGTGCTTTCCTCTTTAGTTTTCTCCTTACTAGGTTCCTTCTATTTAGTTTTCCCTTCAGTCTCCGTCTTTTTACTTTTTTCACTTGCTTACACACACCCGTATCGGATTGGCTCCTTCGTTGAATTTCCAATCGTCGTCGGATCCCATGCTTTTAGTCATAGGAACTTGATTACAAGAAATACATTTTTCCGATCCATACTTACATACTTGAGAGGGGAATTCTAACATGAGCAGTAGTTCAAGGAATAATGTTGATGTGTAGAGAGATGTACTACATCAACCCCCGGAATGCACAACACGGTGGAATTTCATTCAGTTCTGTTTACAAGTATTTACAAGAGGATTGTATGATCCAATTGCTTTAGTGCATAACGCCACATATATATATTAGTCCCCCTTTTTTATTTTGCTCGATTTACTTGTATCAAAGTGGGACTGGCTTTAGCAGGTTTCCTGGAATTAATTCCTTCTGATTCGTCTATACTATGTGAGTTTGGCAGACATGTAGGGATTCTACAATAGATGTTATGACATAGACGACGAGGGATCCAGCCAATCAATAACTTTTGGAGGAATACAAATACTGATAGTAATGTGATGTCTGTACATGCCATAATTTACCTTCTGTTGGAAAAAAAATTCAAAATATCTTTCCATTTTCAACTAACATGTAATACTTCAATTACTTTAATTTAGTTGACAGAGTTTAGTCGCGTTACTAAAATTGAAATTACTAAATCACAATATAAAAGGTGTACCTTGTACTTGATAAAACACAATAAATAAAAGTGTATTAAAATTGTAAATATACACAGTACCATTTAATGACACGTCCGACCAGCCCTTTGATACATGTCTATCGGGCTTTAGCGTAATAAATTCAGAGCTCAACTCTTCCTCTATAAATGTAGATACCTCTACGGCAAGGAGATAAATATAAGAAAAGCTTAGAAACACACGAATTTGCTATATGAAAAAACATTTTAAAAGCACACCGTTGAGCTGATAAGAAAGAAAAAATCCATGAAGATAGTATCTTATTGCGGAAACAGTCGCCCAGAGACCTGGCCGATAAAGAAGTGCGAAACCGAGTGGGTTGTAAAACTGACAAGGAAGTGCAGTTTGCAAAAAAATTCCGTGTCCCAAAACCACGTGCAAACGATCGGCTTTCCATACAAAACAGCTCACCTAATTTGCATAAACTATAGATTATGATATGTAGCTCCGTTTAGATCAACTTTACAAGTAAGTGCCGGATCAATGTAAGTACCTGTAATTTGTATGCATTTAGAATGATCCGCGTATTGGAGTACTATTAGTATTCCGAAAGCCTCGAAACCAAACAGGAAATATCGATTTAGACAGCTTGTTGTGACCTTTGAATCTTATTATTGTATTTTAGCATAAAAGAAGTTGAACATCTTTAGATAGCTTTGTGTTACAAAGCTGCAATGTAAATTTACATGGGTAAATATAAGTTTAACAAAACGTTCCAAGTACAAAAAAGACCTATTCATCGGAATGTCATTGTACGACGTGCAAAAGTAAAAATAGCGAACTGCGCATCAAATATTAAGAGTTGGAGAGCAGAAAAGTTCTATAATGTAATAAATAATTGCAAAATTTATGGCAAGGGCATTGTCCTCCTTTGGACTGAGTCAAGAAACAATCTTGTAAAGTAGAAGTGTAGTAGCGAAGGCAAAATAATGGGAGTGGACAGTAGCTTTTAGTACACTATGGAATTACTGTCCTCTATCTGGGTGACACTAGTAAAGACAGACATGGAAAGAGATCAAAGGTAAATCAAGATCAGTTGTGATCAGTCGTTTATAACAGTGGAAGACACCGAAGCTAGAGCAAAGTCACAATTTGATCACGTTCCAGATCTTTCGTTCTTGCCCAGCCGTGGGATGAGGAGATGAAAAAACCGAGAAAGAATTATTAAGCCTCCAATAATGTCAAATAAGTACTCTAGAGTATATATCCAGCTAAAATTTTATGGTTGCAAAGGAAGAACAGCAGAGCTTGCACGTAAAAGAGCCTCGGGTAGTAATCTCATGTAAGGAAAGTTGCTCATACATACTGGACGAGCTTCTATATTGAACGAATACTGACGAACAATTTAAAAAAAGAATTTCAGCCGAACTTATAGGAAGGAAATATCATAAGATGGAGGTCGTAAACCAGTCTAATGACACATTCGAAGGGGCAATGAGGACAATCGCACCTCATATTGTTCCAGTTCGGGGGGAGACTTTGACTGCTTCTTTTTTCGGATGTATGCATGTATACCATACAAACTGAATGTGTACAATTTTCAAATAGAAACTCCTACGTTGCCAAAGGCAAAAAAAACGAAATGATGTATAATTGTGGGGATAATACATTGCTCACATAGAAAGGAACAAACGAAGAATTTCTGTTTCAAAACTGTTACTGTCCGATGTTTTTTGTTCAGAAATAATCGCTGGCTCTGAGTTTTCCTTCAAAAGTGTTGTCGTACACTAAAAGAGCTTTGGTTGAAAATCTTTATTGTACACTCAGAGCATTGGTTCGAATCCTGCTATTGTACACTTACAACCATCGACTTCAAGCTAAGTATGTACACACAAAAGTTTATATACACGTGAGCTATTAAAAAGCAGAGATCTCTCAAGGAAATGGTCCACCGTTATGAAATTGTACTCTCAAAGGACAAGTGTCGCAACCCTCCCCCATACACTGTCAGCCATAAAGTACAGTCTAAGTAACGTCTTCCACTTTATTACTCCCTATCATACATACTATATAATACAAGCTTCAATTTTCCTCTCTGACCCCATATAATCTATTGATAGCAATATTAAATGGGCAATTTACTGCAGTTGGCCCGGCTTCTAGAATTCCACTCAAATTTATGCTTGTGGGTATTTCAAATACTTCCTATACATAGCTTTTATAACTGATTCGACGGGAAGTAGTACTGTCGCAGCGTCAAATCGATGGATCTTCTAATCTCTTATTGCTTTCAGATACGAACTGCAATCGAGTTTTTTGTTGGTCAAAGTATTATGTCCAATGCTTACAGGAGGTCGAAAAATGTGGCAATCCCACGTTGCATAGATTGTTTTTTATACAAAATACTGCATGTAAAGAGAAAGACTTAATTAACACTGCTTCCAACTGGTAGCCGGAATGTATCAATCAGTACACAATTAAAATATTGGTATATAATACAAGTTGAAGTGCTTATAGTCTATCCTAATACACCTACCTACGTGTCTATAGTAATATATACCGTGCGTAGAAGTATGATATATAAAATGTACTTCATAGAACCGTCTACATACTAAGGAGCCCTTATTATTAATAAATACAGCTGACATATAGCTACTAAAATATATACACAATCCTTAGACATTTTAATCTTTCCGACACTGTTCCGCGTGAGTAAATGCATCTGTAATGCAAATTTATTATTAACAGCATACACAAGCCTGTATTCGTAAGCATGACGAAGGTCATCTGAGTTGCTAACGGCATCCACGGGCTAACCCAATAAAGAGAGGGTTATCGTTGCCAAACCGCTGGCTTTCTCTAGGTTGTACTGATTGTGAGTTGTTTTACACATATAAATACACATTGCACCAAAAGATACATGCAGATAGGCATTGTAAATTGAAGGAAGTACACGGGTGAAAGTCGAATAGAAATGCCTTTGTTGAAGATAACCTCGACAAAGACACAGATCTACTACTACAATAGTCTGGTATATTGTTTTCGAAGGCGCTTTGGAATTTTTCGTTAGAAAACTCTACATTTCCAAACAATAACTGAATAATGTAAAAGTTTTATATTATGAAAAAATTTTGTGAAATGTAACTAGACACGAGATTCCGTTTTCAAAATCAAGGCTAAATATACGAGATTGCATTTGTGTAATTAATCTAAACCTTACTAGTTCCATATGTTTGCAAAACTAAGCGCTGGCTAAAATATTGAAGCTGTCTCTCCAGAAAAAAGGAATTCATAATATTTCCGTATCTATCTTTAGTACATGGGTAGTTGTCCTTAGGGACAAATAAGAAAAGCAAGGCCAACTGTCATCTCAAGGCGAGAAATTAAGTGTCATAAGGACCCAGCAAGAAATGTACATAAGAAGAAGCTATAGGGTTTAGGGGCGCAGATTAGGTGGAAAATGAATTAATGCTCTTGATTCCATTTTGTACTCCAAAGTCCTGCGCCTTTGATGTGCCTTTTGGTGTTATAAGAAAAAGGCGCCGTTTGCTATAATCCTTACGGAATTAATTTGAAATGAGAGTAAAGTCTGGAATTAATTAAAATTTATAATGAAATTACGTCCACTGTTCTTAATTGAATATGTCGTTCCCTCGATTAGGCATGAGATCGCTTCTCATTCAAATCTTCCTTCAACAACTTTGAGTTCAACATATTCTTTTTTTAAGAAAATGATAATGCCTTCAGCAACTTTCACAACTTTTGAATGACAGCTTACTTAAATGTATTGTTGGTGGTGACAGAAAGCTTCGGAAGAGGAGTCGTCGATGAAGTTGAAGGTTTTCGAGAGAGTGAAGGATAACATATATATGTGAAGTGAGAAAGAATACAAGGAAGACAACGTCGTCTGAAGTTTCTGCTTCAGAGTGAAAGTTGTTCTGCATTCTCACCCTTCGCGTAATTTCATTAGCATTATTAAATACCTCTCGTCTACCCTCATCCCCCTGCCGATGAATAGCTTCAGTTCCCTTCAGTGGCTCTGTGCTTCAATCTCCAAAGGTAAGTTTTTAGCACTCTTTCATTTCATTATAAAACGTGGGCTTGGATATAAAGGGAAGCGCATAAGTTTCTATAACAACGGAAGTAAAAAGGAATTGCTCAGTCACGCTTGTGCATACCGGAACGTAGTACTATGCCCAACTGTCTAGAAGAATTTGAATGTAAAATTTATGAACCTGCACATGCATAACATGACTGTGAGGGAGGTATGACACATAATGAAATATTACAAAATGCTCCCGCAGCGGTTTTCTCATCAACACACAAGGAGCGAGAGACAGTATAAAAATATATATTGTATTAAGTATAAAGAAAATAGTGGAAAACTCCACTCATCACCGTTGAAGACTTTAAACATAAGGTTGCTTACTCTTGTGAGGACAAACCAGGAGCTGTGAATCTCTGCAGAAATTCAGGCAATCATAAAATACGTGAATGTATAAGGGACTTTAGCATAACTTTAATATATTTTATGTATAAACAAATACTATATATTAAAGTTTAGTATATGAAAATCCCATTTTTATACATAATAAATATTAGAACCAAGACATGTATATACATCTATATGTATATACCATGCATGACATTCTTATCTTGCAGATATATAACGGACAAACATTAACGCGAAGAAAAAACATATTTTTGCTACCATCTTCACAGTAACTTTGTCTTGCCCTTATCAAATTTAATGGCATTTTCTATACATTCGCAAACTTAATAACATCAACTGCAATGGCGACATATTCCTACATATTTGTGTATATGCTTTTGTATATGTATGTACGGAGGATCAAATGTACGCAAGCATTCACAATTTCATGTGTCTACCCATAGAAAGCATGGGAAGAAAAGAGGAAAATACCTAACAGGCTAGTGGATTCCCAAGCCTTTCTCAATATTGAAATGCATAATTTTTCTTTCGCAAAAAGAAACCATCGCGTCAGTCTGACTTCAAATATAAAAAGGCGTCAGTCTCTGCTCCTGCTGCTGTCGACAATTTTTAGACATAAAAGTGCTGTATAAAATTCTAAAAATACAAAAGGATTCAAAATACGATACGTCGGCAAAGAGTCTAAAACCTTGTTCCGAGAAGATGAGACACCAGTGTTGTAGTGTTGTAGCATGTAGAGACGAAAGGATTTAGTGACATATAATGTTTTCAAAATAAATGATGTCGGATGTATCAATATCTTCTCACAGCAGCACCGACTTTGCGTCTACTCTATTGGACAAACAACCTTCGAAATGGATTTGAAATTTATAAATATTTATATTATATTGTCAGAATCAGATCAACAAGCAGCATGCATGTTATATGTTGTTATCAGAGAAGCACATAACAGACGTTAAATGTAATCATGTCTGCACTCCGACAGTAGCATTGAAGTGATGCTTTGTAAATGAAAATGTCTTTCGTGAAGTTCATGTTCATGGGAAAATGGCAGAGAAACATAATATGATCCGGCGGAGCATGTAGTGCTATCATATTGGAAACCTTTCATGACTGTCAAGTTCATGTCATGTTTCGTACAATAGGTTTAATGTAGCTATGTTTTGACAAGTGTTGATGAGGAATTTTATTAGCACATCGTGCAAAAACGTGACTTCGCGTGTCACTATTTTTTAGGTTTCTATGTCTTTCATCATTTGAATTTGTGTAATAATTCAGTAATGGAGTTATAAATAGTATTATAATCAGCAGCGCGATCATTAAAAGAACAAAATTTTAATTCAAATAATATTATTGTATGTATTATTGGCAGTATTATGTAGATTAACAGTTTGTACATGTAGAAACATATATGTGTATGTATATATTTTGCAAGAACGAACAAACTTTGTAAATGTGGAACGTGAACAACTTACATAGATATGTATGTATGTACTTGGATGACCTGACGTCAACTTGAGCTCCACTGACTGATTGTGCACATCCTGTAGTATCAACATTGCAATATGAACTGGTAATTGTATCAAGGGTTTAGCTTTCTTCCGGACATCAGCCCTTGTCTTTTACAGTTTCTGCTCAGATGTTCGAGCCCCTTCTAAAAATTGTCAGGATTCGTGCACTCCTTGTTTAAACAAAGGGTTAGTGAGTCAGGAAGTGTGCGAAGACGTGAGTGTTATTGACTTTTAGTTGTATACAGCACATGGTTCCTCTTAAACAACTACTAGTAACTGTCTATTCCTATAAAATCCCGTCCCGCATGTCCATTTGGTGCGTGTCCTACCGTATGTGTGTGTGCTTAGGAATATAAGTGTGGATAGAAGTAAAGAGTGTCATTATCGTAAAATTTGCGACCGGAAAAATACTCTTTGCAACCAGAGATCTACACCAAGTATTCAGCTACTAACTAGATTTTTTCCATTAGATTTTGGGCAACAGCTGGAGCTGGATACTTCATGGGTCTGTGTAACTCTCAGATTCGGCGACGTTTAGTGTGTACCGAGGGCATGTAAGAGAAAGGAGAAAGTACAGAAAAAAGAAACGTTATATATACGGACGAAAGAGTGCGGAAACGGCGAAAAAAACAAGCAAAAAGCTCCATTCATTTTATTTTACACTATAAACTTTTTAGTATTACATAATACTTAGTTCTTTATAATAAAACTAACTACACACTTAAAAAGCAAGACTCGGAGCAATGTAATTTCTAATCCCTTTGACAGTCACACATGTCAAGCGGCTTTCGCTTTAAAAACACATATGGCTAACTGGCTTCACTGACAATCCTTTCCTTTCACCCTCTGTTCTCATGCAAAATGATCCTAACAAACATGTTATACGTGCAAAGGCAATATTTTACCAATTAGTTCCCTAGCTGTTTACTTCTTCTATGCTCCTGAAGCTGAAATACGCCTGAGTTCTAAAATAAAAGAACACTGCGGGACGTGAAATTATAGAGAGTGAGCTTACTCAACTGCACGGATTCAAACACGTGTGTCCGTTTCGTAGAGCCAGCAAGCATGTATAATGCAGTTGCTTACTTATAAGTTCTATATAAGTAGGTGTATACGGAAATAAGTCGTTCATTAGGAAATTATTATAGAAGAGTTTCCTCCTCGTTAAAAATCGCACCTTCTCCGATGATGCTTGCACGCAAAAGAAAATCGGCTTATTCGTATTAACCCGGAACTTGTGCCGGACAAAAGCAGCGGTAGGGTAACTGCCCTCCGAAATAAACACGCTAATTGCTTGCAACATGACCGACGAAGCTAATCAACACTTCGAGTAGCATTGAAGACAGAAACGGAAATCAAAGGGAAATTTATCTCTGACCCAAATTGCTATTCTTGAGCTAAACCTCTCACATATGGCTCTTTTCCTAGAAAAGCGGCTGATATTCCCAAATGGATTTTGTATTTTAGAGATTTTAAACCGGATTTACTATAAACAAAAGCACTAATAATTTACTAGAACTAGTTGGAGTTCTATTCCAACTTGAAACCACACAGCATTAGCAAAACATAATAGTAAATGTGGATTAGGTTATTAGGAAGAATAATGACGTATTTGAATCAGGGCCAAAGAGATAGAAAAAATAACTCTTCAACGTTGATACTCTTTAAGTTTATAATTCCAGTGCTGTTATTTCATTGGTGAAGTGGTAGAGGGGATGGGAACTCCAGGATGAGAGTGTAGATGCTGTCAATGAGAAGCAGTTGGTATTCCTTGGATTTGTAATGTAGACAGAGCTTTGTCTCAAAGTTTGGTATTAATAGCGCTTGAGTTAGTATACAAAGGCTTGGAGATAAAAAAGGAGGAAGCAGTGGAGTAGCTCTTTACTTGAAGTATCTCCGGACTTGTAACGATATAATCGACTGTCATAGCTTTTGAGTTTATAAGCAACGCACACTCAGGGTTAGTCCTAACTACAGATAGACTTATATATATATACAGTTAAGCAGGTTAACATGCTGCTATAAGCAGGCGACTCACATGTTTGCATAGTTAAGTAAAGCTGAAACGCTTATACGCAAATAAAACTAGCCTAACATAATACACTAGACATGCACACCTTTCATACATATGCTTAAACAGATATAAACATATGTACATATAGATTCTTATACTTGAGCTAAAGTTAGCTGTCGTAGGATTGCAAGCTAAACCTCAAACGTGATGATGGACTTTTAATCCTTAGCAAACTGGCTTCAACAGTAAGATATAGGTGCTTGAGGATTTTGTTACAACACAACGACTACTAACTGCAAGCTTTTCCATCCTCATCATTAAGTCTCTTGTCTGTTTCTAACTTGAAAAGGCTACAGAGTTACCGACACTTACAGAGTCAACAAGCTAACTCTTCCATAGATTTGACTGTCGTTGACTTCTCTCCGGTATATCCGTATTTGTCAACTGTCATGGGCGTAGAGACTGTAGTAACAGATAGTTACACATGCAATAATATACTTGGATACATATATACAACATAATTATTTCTACTTTACCAACAAAGTTAATATTAGAGATACAAAAATAAAGCTACGTACATATATGGTAACCATAGCATTTGCGGAAACTTTACTTATAATTATACACATGTACTAGCTATAAGTATACAATATTTACAACACTCTCTATGCGTAATTATAAAGTAGACTTTCTATATCTACTGCTTTCCCCTCCGTTCGTCTCTGTTTAAGTAGATACATTAGTTCACTGCGTGTATCTAAATTATCTCCCCATTTCACTCTCCCGAACTTGTATTACTATGCTAGTGTAATGATGCTGACAGGGTTGGCTGCGTATAAGATGAAGATGTGTATAGTTTCCAGGAGCATCTAATGGAAATGAAGTACTCCAGGCGACAAGGACCAATTGCGTAATGTTCAAAGGCCTTTCCCTACTCTTGTACTTAATATAACAAGTTTGTAATTTTGACAACTCTCTTTGCAACTTTCTCAGCCTGCCTTTTATTGTTTTTTACCTGCCACCGCTCCTCATTCGTCCAGGCTAGTATTATAATTACATCCATACGAGGCTTTAAATTGCAAAAATGATATATGTATACTACGATTGTCAGAGTAAGGATTTCACTGCAGGTGACTTGCTGTGAGGGATGAAATGGTTTTGGCAGGATGTTGTAAATAATTGAAATAGTTTCAATTTAATGGTTCTAGTTCCGTTGCTTCGAAGCTTGATATTAACAACCACTCCAGGCTGATTGACAACCCTTATTTTCCAATTTAAACAGAAAAATTAACCCAGTCCGGATTTTCTAGCTTTACATCTTTCGTAAAAATCCCTAAAGTTCAAAAAATAAACTCAGTCGTACAACATTACGTCATAATTTCGGATTCTCTGAAGTGCGTCTTTAAGTAAATTGAGTAGAACATATTGATTACTGTGCACGTGGTTTTTAATAAAAATCGTATCTAGACGAGTGGTTTGATGTTTCTACGGTTACAAGTTTAGTGGGAAATATAGGCACAAGAAATAGACATCGCAGCTTATTACTTCTTTACTTCGTTCACAATATTGAGTTTAGGTTACATTAAAATGCTCTCAACATTAAGCAGCAATCCACGATATTAATGTTATCTTCCTGAAACGCTCTACAAGATTTTATAGAATCTTCAAGTATCTTCTTGAAAAATTCACCAATTGAATGCTCAACTTTACCAAGAATCTACAACTTCAAAGTCCTCGGGTTCATCTCTCTGCAGTAGGAACCCATATCTCCTGCTGTTTATCGACATCCCGTTTCAGCGTACAAGTGTTTGCGTTAAAAATATTTTGATTTTCTCAGCACGTAAATTGAATTCATCTCCCGCAAAAACCCTCAATCATGTTCCTTGATGATGGCGTATTATAGGAAGCGCTCAGCTCAGTTTAATAGATTAGGTGAGGTCAGTGAGTAAATACTTCCATCACCTACAAACGCAGAGGCGTAATAGCTATAAAAAACTTAACCTGGATACTTTAGTTGGCAGGAAAAGCAATCAAGTAGATTTCCTACAGATTGCATTCCCTCCATAGATTGAATTCACTTAGAACCGATTAACTTGTAACATAAGATGTGTACTGTATGTGCAGGCAGGTCTTCTCTGTGGAAATTGAAGAAACGGAGGGAATACTCGAACATGCTCGTCTATGATTAACCAAAATTTTCTTTGCCTTGCCTAACACTAGTGATAGTATTGCGCACATGCATTTCAGAAGAGATAGTATACTTATAGTATGTATGGCTGGGATACATAAGACACGTTCCAAAATTTTCCTAATGCTCCACTACCAAAGTTCGTTACTTTGCGTGCTACCAACCCACTTATTACGTATACCCTTTTATAACTGAATTTCTGGGGAAACCGAGTTATGTAGTAAGCTCACTGGAGTATTTTTAATGCCATATTTCTCTGTAGACTACTAACATACTGCGCATTGCTCTTCTCCTAAATCATCAGCGTAAGTTTGCAGATTGATTGAAAGTGAGCCAATTCCTTATAGAAACGTGAAGAAACAACAAAGAAAATGGGTAATAAGAATGCCGTCATTTCAAAGGAGCTTGATTAAATGGAAAGGCTGCAACCGAAGAATATTATTCAACCAGACATTAATAAAAATGAAATGGAAATATGCACGAAGCGTAGGAAAATGGAGCTTGGAACTGGGAGATTGATTTAGTAACCAAGAGGATTTATTAAAGAAGAAAGGTCGTTTATTATTACTGTTACATATTATTATCGGTATATACTAAAAACTTAATAATTTTTTATACTTTATACTATAAGAAATATTCTACATAAATGGATGATTTTTCATATAAAGCGTCCCTGAATAACTTTTAATATAAGAAATATTTTCTTCTGCATATAATTATTCATACAAGATATACTCATCTGAATATGATTATTGGCATAAGAAATCGTTACTCATCTCTCATCAATTTTTTACTTCAGCTTGTTTTTGATTGAAGTACTGTGGGGTAGAAAAATCCTTGTTTCTCCATTTCAATTAGATTGAAAAATATATCTGCTAGAGTGTGGGCGTCTCAGGTTACTTTCTTTGATATTAACTTCACATGTGAAGCAGCACCTTTAACATTAAAGTGCCTCATCCTCATAGTTTAAGCAACTAATTGAAATGTGCGGGGATGGAAGGCGACATTAATACATTATTGCCTGAATAGTAAATGAAGCCATTTTTTTTTTCTTATCTCTCGGAGAGTTTCGCATGAAAATCTGACGTTTTCCATTCTTATATATTGCACGTTTACCACAATGAAATTCTTATCCATTCAATCTAAAACACCGTTTCTGCCCTTTGGTTTTTACCAATTTTTCGTGCTCCACCTTCTCAAACCATCAACGATTTATGTACATATGGGAGATACTTCATAATTTACTACCAGTAGAAAACTATGCCCTGCCTGAACACATTCTATACACAATATAGGATTGGATTTTAGAAGCAATAGTTTATACTATGACGGAATAATTAAAAATTAGTCACGAGTCTTTTAAAACGTAATGCTAAATCAAAATTTATCCTCAAGCTTGATAACTTTATACCAAAATAGAAAGTTGAATGAATCCTCCCTCTCCCTCGTTACTTTCTTCCATCCAACTTTCATGTATGTACTTAAAGCACCCTTTGGTAGGAAGCATCTCATCCCGAGCATCGTTTTTCATTGCTACTTGCATTTATGCTACCCGCTTTTTCATTGCATACTTATATTGTAGGGTAGCGGTTAGCGCACAGTTGCTTTCCTTTAGCGGTAGTATGTATAATCCTACTTTTTACGTCAACAAAGCCCACCGTTAAACCTTTCCTATGGTGGGCTCACCTTTGTGTAATTTCCTTCCTTCTTTTCATATCTGCTTCAGGGGAAAAAAGCTCTTTCCGAATGAACTGCTTAATAAGAAATTTTTTGGGAATCCATTCTCCACTACTACTGCTGCTTGCTTTGTGAAGTTTGTTTAAAAAAAGCGTTCCTTCCCAAGAAATACATAGATAAATCTTAAAACGTGCGTGAGCAATAAGGAAATTAAAATGTCATTTAAAATCTCGTAGCTCTATAATACTGTGTATGCTATTTTGTCGCTATATGATAACGCATAATTTTGTCCTCGCCTTGTTATAAAACGCATACGTATTTCGTTATTGCAGAAGGTATATGTTTAGTAAATTTTTATACACAAGCATGAATGCATGTCATACATAAAGTATATCGGTTTCGGCTATATAGAACATGCCATGTTTACTTTTCTATACAAAAATATATGTTGGTACTCGCCATATAAAATACTGGTAACATATATGTAAGTAGTAGCTGTTAGTCGGTAAAAGTTTGGAATAGACGATCTCATCGTGGAACAATCTTCCCCTTCCGTACGCTTCCAGAGCTGCAGACTGCGGTCTGCTTCCACAAACATCCTCCCCTGTGCTTGAGTGGGAAGCGGGGGAATAAGTACAAATACATAAGGTGTTTGTCTATTCATGGTTAAGCAGTGTGGGGTTAATATGAAAATGGTGACGTTGGAATTTATTTCACATCCAGTTTATACATATAGGTAAGTCTAGTGTCTGTCTGCTTTGCGTTTTGTGAAGCAGACAATACTTACAAGCAATGTGCTGGAGAACTTTCACAGAACAGTGCATCTAATCGGAGAAAATTAACGAGCGCTTGAGGTATTTTCATCAATCTTGTTCCTACCTCTTATTCTCAATTCATCAGTCGAGAAAAGGGAAATCATCATCGGGGCTCCTCAAACGCAGGTTCCGCTCCGCTTCGCTCCTCATCATACCGTAAATAGCGGCGGAGCTGGGATTAAATTATTCCTAATTTTATTACATACTTGCCTTTTAAAATTCACAAGCTTCTCTTGATTAATACTGTCTGCTCAATCAACACCCTCGTTTTGCTATTGCAACGGCAATGACTTTACTATGTAATTCTTCAAATGTTTTGAGAAGCTACAAGAAAACTGGCGTGTGAAGTTTAAAGTAGAAAATTACACTTGTGTGAGTTACAATAAGTAAAGATGGAATGCTTGTAAATTATTCAGTCACCTATAATAAATTTTATCTTTTGTAGGTGCTTCAGTAATTAAACTTGAAGCAATTCCAGATTGAATATACGAGTTTCCTATATTACATTATATCCTATCCGGTATTACTTGTGAATCTTAGTTAGGTTTCCCGAAGTTCTTGATGGTAACAACAACAACTAACTTGAGAACAGGAGGATCTTCCCATAACAGAGGAAATATACAGATAGAAATAAGGCACGAGTATTTACAGATGCTGGAATTAGTGTGATGAAAATTTCTCTCCAGATCCATCAACATTCTCTGGCGGGATTAAAAGGGGTGCTTTTACAACTTTAATGATTGTAGGAGGATCCTTGGAAAATAAATGCAGCCGTTAATGGAAGCTTATGTTGAGAATGACATCGAATAAGAAAAGGACTTGTTGTTAACAATAACGTTCATACCGCACAAGTCCCACACCAGTATCCCCTCCTACAAGAAATATTTATATAAACACATATACGATGGCCATGAAATTTTGAAGCTGAGGCAGCACGAGGAGAGCAAGTGAATGTTATGATGCAATCTCATTAGATGAGCAGTAAAGATCTAGTGGAACATGAATCAAAGATGAATAAAGCCGAACTGAATCTCAGTTTCAAGGTTTTTACAACCTGTATCCCCGTATATAATACACGAGGATAAACTATTTCCGGACTTAAATTTTCAGAAGAAAACAGTACTTTGCCCCGAATGTTCCCAGTTCCCACTATACTTTCTTTGAGGAAAATACTGAACGACCGCGAGAACTAAAATCCTCCAGAGATTATATCACATTCTATAAGTACAGAAGTAGCGGATTTTATGCGATGAGCTGAGCATTACCGTGGGTATCACAATGTACTATTAGGAATACTTCCCAGTATACAATGCACCGGACCGGTTATGGGTGTACTTTTATACATGGGCAACAGCTCATGAGGAAATAAGACGCGCTCTTGAACGCACTTATACGATATCATTATAATGTAAATGGCTACTTCCAACTTTTTCCGTTACCCTCAAAAATGCTTCAAAGATGCCGAGGCTCCGATGGACCTGCCAACATACATAAACATTAAGCCCTGACATTGTAATAATAATAATGAAGCGGTGGAATCTCCCGGAATCTAAGTTGTATTTATTGTAAGCTCGTACTTATTATTTGACGTCTCTTTAGATGAGTGTATAAAGGGAAACCTCCCATTTTGTGAATTCCTTAGCCCAGGAATTCCTTCAATAAATTATTCCGTTCAGGTTTTCACCCCCACCGGTGAGATGATGATGATCATCATCAACAAGATGACAATGATAATGATGATAGGATCTCTGTTTGATGTAACCTTCAGAGGAAAGGATTACTATTGTTTTATTCCTGAGACGTTGGGTCTGTGAGAGAAAAATTAACACTTCATTTATTATCCTTTTAGGAAACTCTCATCCGAGCTTTTGTTCTCAAGATCTTCAACTGCATATTAATTTATTGCACTTGCATTTATATTCACCGTTGTGCTTTCATGTGCAGGTCAAGTAAGCTTGAAAGACCCTTGTGTTCAAACAACATTGATTTTTCCTGTAATGCACGATACTCACAGTACATGAGCTCAGCGATTCAAGTTCAGGTAACTAAGATTGTAGTAGTTGCTAAGGTTTCTAAAAATAAAATTGTCGCTCGACGGAGCACCATGTATGGGTTAAAATGTTGCAGTTGTAATGCTCAACTATCGAGAATGTCTCCATATTTGATCGTACATGCATACTATAGACAAGTATTGATTTTATTATCACAGGAGACATATGTATTTATGGATTATAATAGGTAGATATGTTTGAGCCCAGACAAATTATCGAGTTATTAAAGGAAGAAAATCCAAATAGGATCAGCAGCACCTGCAGCGACACGTGATGAAATTAAGGATTCAATCCTGGTCTGAACTGATTTCCTTATATACAAAGTCAAGACGTTTGAGTTCTGATCAAAGGTTCATTGCGATCTGCCCGGGTTATGCGTACCTAATTATTCTGCCCCCCTCGGGTTCACCTTTTTTGACAGCACCTAATGATCAGGATACCTACAGCTTCCGACTGCTTGGGCCATGTACAATGGATCATTAAAATGTCTGGAGTAATTGGCATCCAAACCATTTCTCGGTGATTACGAGATCGCAACGGCCAAGGTTAAAATGAGGTAGCTACTTAAAATAGCATTACAAAACTTTTTGTGCACATTTTTATTTAGCTTTAGAGATTAATAATATTTTGCTTCTAGAAATACCATCTCCATAGGCAGATTGAGCAATTATTGTCATCACTGCAACGAAAGAATTACTATGGTAGCAATCCGGTTGTGCAGTGTCTGTAAGTACCCCTTAGAGTTTGTCCCCTAGGTTGTTGCTACAGTAGCAATTAGCAAATAAAGGTTCATAGAAACTAAATGGATGTTTTTGTTGACATCAACTCTCATTTTAGGATTATTATCTCTAATTCACATGAAGTATGAATAACTGCGCACGACAAGGTGAAAACAAAATAAATATGCCTTTCATGTACTAATAGATACTTAATTGCATCTGTAATTTGCCACATGACATGCATTTACTAATTACAAAAAGTACAACGTAAAAAGGACGAATTCAAGATATGCAAATAGATTCCGTTTTTTTATATTATTACTGCATACAGTTTAACACAAAGTTTATAAGAATCGGACTTGTAGTGGTGCGTAAAACTGGGAAACAAGTCATAATTTGGTGCATCAAGCAAACCAACATGATTTGATCGTTGACGCGCGGTCACTCACGCCAACATCATCGCTCACTCATGCGGCCAACATCGCTCACACAAAATTTAATTGACACTTCATTCTTTTTAGTGTTACTAGAAGTTCTGACAGTGACGAACTACATACGAGAAGCAGTCACTACCCCACGTTCCCAATTTTTAGAACAAACTTGATACTAGTGACGAACAAATTTCTACGGAACTGTACTATATGAAAAGCTGTATGTTTGCTTCATGAAGTCCGAACAAGAATGCTACAGCTAGCCAAACTCATGTCCATAGCCGGTGGTCGGTGGTAAAGCGAGCTGATCATGGAAGTAATTACGGTATCGCCACGGTTAATTGAGCACGCATGGAAATGTGAGAACCGAGTTCCAATCAGTAACTAATACTACTCCCACATTCAAAGTTACATCAAGCATAATGTAATGAGCAGTAGGACTATCGGGATAATAATGCAAATTACAAGTTAGGGTACTAAATAGGTTTAATGCACTGAAACTGGCGTATACAGACGAGGAACACACATGAATGTCGGCGGTTCTGCCTTGATGAGTTGAGAAGCAGTTCATAATAGATATAGTTGCGCTGCTACTACAATGCTAAAAAAATTTCAGAGGTTGGCTTGGATCCATACACCAAACCAGCCTACTACTTGTTTCATTATCTGTTATGTTTGTGTTATGCGTTCAGGATGCACATAGTAGCAGTAGCTTGCATATAATACTTGACATAGCAGAAATACACCGTGATGAGTAGAACACAGTCGGGAAAATGATAATCTAATGTAGCGGGACTCCCCATGGATTCCCGTGCATAATTAACGCATCCTGGGAACAAGAAGCATCTGCATTTTATAGTCATGGCCATGCAATTTGTTCTTAGGAAGGTACATATATATACATTGAGATAACTTCAACATTAGTAGTTATAGAAGAGAAGGACGGGAGAGAAATACAGATAAAATTTATGATAAAACGGTATATTCAACCTATTATTCCAAAAGCATATTGCTTCGATGGATGTGGCATACAGAAGAAACAGAAGAATAATACAGTCTAAAACACTGCGGGAGGGACAATGGTAGCATCAACAAAATGATTATTTTATTAATGAGAATTAAGCACGCAATTGTAACCTCAGTGACTGTCGGTAATGCCAATGTACACAATTACTTTTATCACAATATTCATTCCATCACCACTTTCACAATCAGACCAACCGCTTCCTGTGGGTAAATGTTCTCTACCATGCTCCTTACCGTTCACGCACAATGAGATCTCAAACAATCAGCTTTACAACCTCAGGAATGCATGAGGTCATCAACGATCTTTGTGTTTAATATAAAGCACTGCTTTGAGATTATATAAGTCTCTAGATTTTCAAAAGTACTATATCATGTTCTCCATGTACTTCTAAAGTGTACGAATGTACCTTTTACTGTAAGTCTAATAACAGCCACTAAGATTCTTTCAGTATAAGAGATCCCTTTCATGGCCTACGTGTCTACTTTGTTAGAAGTAAATCAAAAGTTGGAGAAAAGTATGAGGCATGAATTCTCCATGGACAGTTACTTGAAAGTTGATGATTTTCATAGGTAGTCTCAACTTTAGGTATCTGCAATCTAACTGTCTATTTCTACCCTAACCGTTAGATGTCTATTTTGTGTACACAGACACAAACCTAATGCATTCTATCGGCCTGTAGTAAATTCTGCATGAAAATAGGCAGGCATAACACGCATAGGTATGTGAGTCTAACATTCCATGACTTTCCCCTCAAAGGAGTTGTGCTCTCGAGTGAAAGTGTGTGTCTAGGATAGGAAAGTGAGCTTGTCCGTAAATCTTAAGATAAACTGACCAAAAGAGCTTACATCATCATCATCTGCTTACAGTAAAGATATCGTATACGACTGTACAGAAAGCATCATATTACACTGCACCCAGTGGAAGTATCATGTTGTCTGGTTGTGTATGTTGAACAGGAGTGCAGGGATTGAACAAGGAAGTGCGTATCTGTAAAGTACTTATATGTATGCGTCTCAATACAATATTATCTACATCTGTAGAGCAAGGATTTCTACATAGGATCTGGATATAAAAATAACTTCGTATAAAAGACATCATATAAAAGGGCTCCCTATGCAACTAGATAACAATGCTTTGCATGTTGTATCTATATGACATAGCATGTTTCCACAGAGGAGCCGAACCGGTCCTCGGTAGCACGGTGCTTTTACTTCGAGAAAGCTTTATCACATTGGAAAACTGAGGCGTACGCAATAGTACGCACAGATAAATTATACGGAATAGCCTGCCTTCCTTCTTGTTCGTTCCATGCTATTTCCTCCAATGATTCATATCTCCCAGCATGTTTTCTTTATAAAATAGTGGGAGTACGGAGAGAGTCCGGGTAGCTTGGCTAGTCTCTTCCGCCTTGAGACCTGACAATGCGACGTCTTTTTCTCTAACTGTCGTTTACTCAAGCTCTCTCTCTCTCTACTTGTTGTTGTAATGCAATTACGGGGAAGAACTTCCTCTTTACCGCTCTCTCACAGATTCGTACATATGATAGCGTATATAGATATTTAAATAATTTGGCTTGATAAAATATATACTATTATTTCTTTGACCCACTTCTCAAGTACGGAGTTCAACAAACTTACGCAATAAAATTGGAATTATGTGGCGTCGATAATATTCTAAAGTGCAGTGAGGCGACCAATAAATTTTACTAAGAAATGAGCTACTCCCAGGATATACAAGTTGACTAACCTAAACAAGAAGAAAGTTTGTTGGTAAAGTGGGGCAAACTCTCGTTGTCCTTTGGGTGATTTCAATAATATTTACTTAGCATCTCGTCTGTACCAAATTCGATGAAGTACTTGGTCCTGACAAACTCCAATGCTAAGCCATATACACATGTAATTTACTTAGAGTCATCAAAACAAATGATAAGAATATCCTAGATAACAACGCATGTATCTTATGGTTCAACTCCTTCCTGAACTGCCTTAATATCAACTTGCTTGTGCCTACTATGCAATAAAATATAATTGATTTGAATGCAAAAACTGATGGTAAACATCTGGGTCTCTCAACAGAATCAAACAAGATCATCTGGAGTAGGTATGTTTGTTCGTATACATGTATATGCTGAGTTTTCAAAAACATATTTGGATTGCAGACAAGTGCTTGCACAGTATTCCTAAACTGCAGAAAGTACTTGCACACTTTTCACTTCTGTACAAAATACAATGTAAGAATTCCGCACTCTGTGATATTTTTATAGAAAAACTTAAGCGCTTTCTACGGCGACATGTTGAAGAGAAAATACAGAAGTTATATAATGCAAGTGTCGAAGGAAACTTGTTGACGACGTTGTTAAAATTTATGAAACGTATCGAAAAGAAATATTCTCAAATATTGCAGCAGTTGGTATATTGCCTAGTTGGCAATGCCTGTACAACTTTACTGCAAGTGGGTACAGAATACTGTGTAGAACCGCGGGGAAGTTACACAGAGATACCAACCTTATCACTACATTTATTTTGAGATCTCAAAAGAAATCTTGATGCAGCTTTTGGATAATATCTAGACACCAGAAGCATACCTCTATACATATTATATTATTGTTACTCCTAGCATCCCGCTTAACCTGGAGGCTATATAAAGAAAGGATTGGATGCAGATTACTCTATAGATACTATTCTAGCTACACAATGTAAACAAAGGTATAAATAAGAATTGGAGTTCAAAGTAGAGACATGCTACAGTCAAATAGTCAGACTTTGTTATATATATATTAAGCTCAGTATGTTCGTATCTATCTATCTGTAGTATCCGCATTCAAGCAGATAGGAAAGCATGCATAAATAGATAATAGCCTCTCTTTCGAGTGTTACGAATGGTAAATTCGGATTTGCTCTCATGAATTCGATTGTGTAAGGAGAGTGCATAGAAGGAAGGGGTCGCTTCCTCCTTTCCATCATGAAAGATTTCATCGTCATTTTCAAGTATGATTGCTACAAGTGTGTTCGTGTGAGGAGAAAGATGTTTGTTCGGAGTAGTTACAATCCAAGTTGTCCTCAATTGCTACTATATAAAATACTTTTTATTGTCATGTCTGAGGTGTTTATTCCCTACCATTCCGCATGTCATGACATATAAACAGTCGTTTCGTGAATCAAAGTTATTGCCTGAAATAATATATTTGGCGTGTATATGTAATATTTAAATGTTGGAGTGCGATGCATGAGTTGTGTGCAGGGAAAGCCCAGCTAAGGGGTCTTTTACATTCACAGAGCAATATCGGACAACCCTTTCAGCTTTTTAGACAACCAGGGATATTCAGGAAGTATAAACGTGTTAAGCGCAATGTGAAAGTGTAAAATTTGACTATTAGAGTATGTACAAGCATACGTGTAAATGTAAGTACGTAGATGTCAAAGCTGCGTGTGAAAGTAAATATAAGCATAAATGCATAAGCAAGTATGAATACATATGTATAATACGAAATGGATACTCGTACATGATTTTCGTAATGCTGTCATTTATTGTACAAAGCTACATGTACTAAAAGGATATGCATTGTGCCTTCCAAAGTATTCATGGGATCCGTAATTTGACGGCGGAATTTGACACATACTAAACCATAGTTGTTGAAGTTGCATATGCGTTCAACAATACACATACATACAAATGTACATACACCATAAAAGGTGTGAGAAAGTTAGTGACGTGAAAATATTGCCAAATCTGTGCAAATGTCTTTCCCTAGACGGCGACGAAAGACTCGACATAAATCTGTGTCCAAGCCAATCATTTCTGCTTCTTTCAAAACTTATCTCCAAAGTTCACTTGTTTTCCAGCCATTCTCCTCCCCTTGCTCGACATACCCGCTTGTACTTGTTATTTAAATATTTCTTTGGGATTTTTACAAAAGTACAACATAGACACCTAATTTATTCTTCTTGTTAGGTGTATCAATCGTATACGCTGATCCATATGACTTGCTTGTATTAGTATAACTATAACTATAGAGCAGTATTATTTGGGATATTCAATAAGTGTTATTCTGATTTCGACAAGATTTTTCATTCAATTGCAAATTTAAAGTTTGTATGGCTAGGTAGCATTAGGCTATATGTATATAGTGGAAATTAGTAGGAAAGCTTGAACTTTTACACACAATTGGCACTTGGCCCTTCACGCTAAATTTAAGTAAGTTGTGAGTTGCACGTAGTGGGACTGTTCTGAGTGAAATTTGCAACTTATACGTACTACATCCAGCGTCCTAGATGGAAAGTGTAAATTTTTATAGTATGGGGATTTTACTGGAGAAAAATGTTAAGCCTTGAATTTTACTTGTTTCCACTCCAAAAATTTTTGTTGTAAAAGTGGAGCAAATTATAGTTCCACACGCGGGGAATTTATATGAGAATGCTTAAATACAATTTCTTTTGGAATTGCTACGTTTAAACTGCAAAAATAGAATAAATTTGAAGGTGCAAAAGTTAAGATAGTTGTCCGAGTAGTAAAAGCGTCCCTTGATGAGCTCCTTTCATATTTTGAAATAAGTTTCTAGCCTCCATGCGGGTGACACTGGTTCACCAAAGCTCATGCATATGTATAAAAAGCTAGCAGACTAAGTTTCCATGACTTTGTGACATCCTAATAAAAAGAAACATATATAGAGAATAGCGGAAGACACTGCAGGGTTGAGTTAGGATTCCACAAAATTCTGCTAGAATCCATGGAAGCATTAAAATCTTGCTTTTATTTAAAATTTAATTTTCGCGTAGTTTATACCGTGCACATTGTGGTGTGTTATAAAGTGACAGGGACAGAGCTTCACTCCTCTCAGTAGTTATTTCGGAACTTGTACTAGAAAGAGGAAGAAATTCACCAAAAGTTTCTACTCTCAGTACAACACCCAGACTTCTCAATGATAGCTCGGAACAATTAAAAGTTTTGCAAATGAATTCCACTCTCATATTTCTCCCATCTTCACTGTACTCGAGTGTCTTTTCCTACATCCTCCCAAGCCTCCTTCGCAGTTTTGAATAATTGACAAAGATGGAAAAGCTCTTGTGACGAGCCCAAGAAACTATACTAAAAGAAAAAAAAGTTCAACTTGAATGTGGAAAAATTCTAGAGGAAGAAAGAGTCAAAAGACATAAAATTGATTGGAAAATGAACCTTTTGTAATTTAATGAATGTTAGATCATCATTTATTTTCACTTTCCATTGAACTTTCATCTTTTTTCTTTTCTATTGTTTTGAAACTAAGTCCACTCACACACTTTCTCTCACTCTGTCTGAGTTATTTAGTATCCTCCAAAGTTACCTCACATACAAGTTCTTACGCCTTCCGATTTTCACAACTCTTATTTTCCAACAGAGGCTCAACTTAGTTATTGCGTGCTCAACTTTGAAGCCGTCTAAAGTACTTAAAAATGAACATGCAGGAGCTGTTTGATATTAGAAGTGATGCATATGTATATATAGGATGATTTGACCATTATGCTACAAGAAAAGATATGAGGAAGAGAGAGATGGTAAATTGTAAGAGGTAGATATTTTAAGAGGTGTTAATGGAACTCAAAACGTAGTCGGAAATTCAATTTGTGTTTCTCTGAGAATCAATTTTCCAAATTAACATTGTAGTCTAAGTCTATTATCTTCAACAGAGGATATGCAGTGAAGCTATGTATATATTGAAATATCACCGTGGTGTGCTGTTTAGGACTTTTAGAGATATATTGGTATACAACACTGCGTACTTCCTTCCCTGCGAAATTTCAACCCCGCCGTCAAGGGAATATTCCTTATTGCCTTTCAGGGAAATGCCAAAAATGTCAGATGAAATGACATGTGATAGTAAAGAGATAGTGGGGAACACTACAGCGTTAATTTAATAAACTCTCAAATACATTTATAACATCACAAGTTTAGTTTAGAATCTCTACTTCCTGGTTGTCAGTTTTATCGATGTTTTCCAGTTTTTATCAATGCATGTATCTATATATGTGCACAACTGGTGGCAAGAGCTTATTTTACGGTAAACAAAACCAGGACACGATTATCATTTTAAATGTAAAATATTTGACTATATGGACAAACGCTCAAAAGTAACTATTTCAAGCAAAGGAACAGCCTCGGTCATGCAACAAGAAATGATAGCAGTGCTTTGCTTCAAAGGGAAATCTGCTAACGTCCGTCAGTTTTGTGTTTAAGTTCAAGCAGCTCATACATATAGTATGTGTGCCTTCGAACTCACACACTGTGTATCAATCCTTGATTATAATGCACGATCAGATATTCATTTCTTATGTTTATTCTCCTTCTGTCTGTTTACTTATTGAATTTCCGCTCGCGTTTTACCATCCCAAGACCATGCAGTCTTGAGGAGAATCAAAATTCAAAGTGTGTCGACGGGACTCCTAGACTACAGACACACTTTAGCTGGGTGCTTGAATTTATTACAGAGAATTTGTAAGGCCGTCGTAGAACGATAAGTGCACTTTCCTGTTCTTCCCCTTAGAGCAATAGCACGCATGCAAGTTTAGGAAAGATATAATTTAAACACTGAAACAGAGATAGAAACTGTGTGAATATCTGTAGCATATTAGAAACCAGCTAGTCTATCCTGCACGACTTTCTCTGGCGAAAAACCTTCTCGATGAACTCCCTTACAACTCACTAAACCGCATTTTCTACATCTACAGAAACCATTTCAATTCATTTCAAAGGTTGACCCTTTACACTTAAATATGCATACAACCAAATAGGTATTACATATATATTTATGAGATTTGCAACTGATTGAAATTTTAATGTGGACACCCTGCTCAAAGGTATTTACTTACAGTGCATTACAATAATGGACAATTTCGTGAAGTTGTTTAAGGGAAACCTCGAAAGGATTGAATTGCAAATGAAAGTTGTATTATAGAGCATTATAAAATACTCGGAAAATGACAGAATTTACTAGTGTTAAATATTTGAATGCTCCATCGCTTCAAGCAACTCCTAGAATTACAAACTCAGCGAAGATGTAATGTAACTTTTGGAATTAAACGGAATTATAGTTCAAAGCAAATACCAGCATGGTTGTTCTTGCAAATGTTGGTCTGCATAGTTGCATCTAAAACGCAAGTGTATTTAGAAGAGACTTTTGTAAGTACCTATCATGTATACAGAATGTTACAAAGGTAACAGATTTGAACATCAGATGGGTTGCTGAGTATCCATCTTGCTCCTGTCAATTTCCACCTTTCTGCACACATAACAAAACTTGCTAATGGCTCATGAGCACAATTTTGTGCCTTTAGTTAAACACATACTTAAAGTATAGGAACCCATTTGGTACAATGATAGACAAACAAACTGGTTTTCCGAAAAAAATCGTCCTGATTTATTACCCGAAGTTGGCTGAAAAGTCGATCAGTCTTGCAGATATGTTTGCCATGTCATCAAGAAAGATGGATGCATCATGAACAAATAAATCCAGTGGAGCAAATACCTGGGATCGTTGTGCTCTAGGTAATTATGCTTTCCTGGATACATAATGTAACGGTGGCACAGTAGCATGTAAAATAATTGTAGCCGTTAACTCCTTGACTTTCCCAGAAATGTTTGGGATAATTGAATGACGTAAAAGGTAGAAGTTGTAAAACATTTCTTGCAAGTTCAAAACTTATCATTAAATTTTCAGCGAATCTTTTGGAGCAATTATGTATTTAACTTTCACAACTTGTTTTCCTTCAAGCAATCGATTATTTATCATCGACACTTGACAAAATCAAAAATCCACATTATCATTCCGTTTCTTTGTTTACAAATTAATGATGGAAGCAAATCGTTCAATTGGATATTAGTATGGGTTTATACTTTTAGTATTACATTAATAGAATTAATAGATATTAATATTTTAATACATATTAAATATTGCTAGACAATTATGCAAGAGATAACTGGAGCCTTGAGTCAAGACGAAAGGCAAATAATTAAATGGCTATGGGCTTTGATGGAGTCTTAGCTGACATTTTCTTTTCATCGCAGACATCCTGTGATGTTTGTCCACATAACAATAATTAGCAGAAAAGACAACGGTAGCTCAAGCTGCGTATAAAAACACTCATCAATAAAACATGTCTCAGGATTTCACAAATTTCACATGGGGAAAAACGTGACTACTATATGAGTTCGGAACTAATGTTCAAGAAAATTAATTAAAACTGGATTGCATTACTTGAAACTTTGTTATTGATAACTACCTGAAATTAAAGTTTGCAAAGAGCTTCTTCCTTTCATGTATAACTTTCATGTTCCCAATCTCTCCTGTTTAACTGTGAATTGGTAACGAGATTTTTCTGGAAATATATACATACAGGTAATTGCAACATGTAGGAGCCTGTCGTAAGATCTTTATTGCTCCTGAATGGATTCGCATAGCAAAAGCAATTACTGCAAATCCATAGACGTAACAACGTGACGAGAGCGGGGAAGTTCGGGGACGTGATACAACCTATGAACATTGTATGTCACAAGGAAATCGCAAGGTTCTTCAATTATTAATGTACATGCTGACGACCAACCATAATGTCGAAATTGACCTTGCTAGTAACAACTACAACCTAACCAACGATGCAATGAGTGGATGGAAGGAACTACAATTTGCAAGTAAAACTCTTAAAGCGACGATGCTAATAACCACAACCGCTACCTGTGTCTACATCCGCTCGCAAATAAATATCCCAGACAAATCCGGAGTGAATTTGGAGTAATTACCTCCGCCTGAGAGCAGCAATACATCGTAAACTTGCTGTAGGAAGTTACCTACTATTCGTCTTTCTTTGTTGTGATTCAACATACGTGTAGCCATGACTTATATGCATTTCCCTACTTTGTTCATCCGAACATCCACACAGGAACATCATGTGCAGGCTAATAGGGTTGCAATGTTTTCACCATGCATATGCAATGTATTTACATACCTAGGGTATACATACTGTGTGGTGCACAGAAATAGATAATGCTTTCACCACAACTTACATGCGTAGGTACACTCTGACATGTATGTATTATGCAAGTGTGTATCGAGTTTTCTTTTATGCTAATGGAAGTTAGAAACTCGGGCTGAAAGATAAAATGAATCGCTCCAGAGACACTATTTGACATTATGGGTGCTATCAATATTTATGCCTGCTGAGTTTTCACGTGGTGTGCCTCGACAATACTTTGTTCACTATTTCTCTTCTAAGTACAATAACTTCGAGTAACATATTACGTGCCTTGTAATCGCTGCCTTATATTACGTGACTGTATGTGAGTGCTGTGTATCATCCACCTGCACAATGGTAGAAAGACTCCTGCTGTCAAAATATGCACAGAAAGTGCCATCCCATTAGACTTGCCATCTCTACAACTCCAGCAAGCCTGTTTAACTACCAAATTATGCACAAGGTACGCTAACATGTGCATTTAATGTATATGTTATACTTAGCGTTGCCCATTCAACCACACCATGTAGGATTATTTCACATTTGTCCTAATCGTAAATACTAGCATCATTATATTGGGAATTCCTAAACATATTCGATTACGTTCATACCGCCACGTCGTTGACGCTTAGAAATACATGCGGAATAAACGTGATGCGTATACGTATCTTGTAGTATACATCAGTCTCATTTGCATTAGCTTTGTAAACAAGGAACATCTGAGCTCATGCATGAAACACTCGAAATTACGTGGTAAAATCAAAGCGAAATATATGAATGCACATATGCACACGGGAAGTAACAATAAAACGACAGGATTTATGCCGATTTTCCAGCTTCCGTATCCTAGAGCTATGCGTTTGGTAATCAGGGTAGAAATCCTGGGACGGAAATTATACATGATAACATGAAGTATTCAGATTCATTCATTATGATACTCCAACTCCACGACACGTGTTTTAACGTATAGGCTGTTGCGTTCAAACTGACCGATGCTGGTTGGGATTCAGATTTAGTGTATAACGCAGAGATACGACTGCAGTAAACATGTTCCATCGTAAACATTTACTTTCATATTAGTTCATACTCGTGTGAAAGTAGTTCTTTGCATCATGTTCGTCTCATTTCACAAACTTTCCAGATTCCTAGATATTTGGCTAATATGAGTTGTGTGTTGTATTACCTTATATGTACGATGAATAAAACAAACTTTGGAATTCGTTTGAAATTCCGCCAAAACAATATGAGGTTTTGAGACTGCAGGCGTAGTACGAATTTGTGAAAGCTTAACTTTTCTTTGAGAAACAGAATTCTAGGAAGTATTTCCATATCTACATCAACATAGATGTTGTTTGAATTCCAAAGTTGTTGGATCCGAAAATTCTTAAGCAATTATGAACGTGTTGAAACATACACTTGGTTATAGTTTGATCAGGAATTACAACTTGTAAAGCATACTTGCTTATTTCTAATCATGCCAGTCAACAGGTCAATTATGCAAAATTTGTGCAACATGACAAGCTATAACTAGTAATAATAATAAATTAAGTAAAAGGTTAATCCTAATGCCTAAAATATGGTAATATTCTGGTCTTCAAGTTGGTTATAATCTCCATGTTTATATGGGTGCTTAAAACTTTAAAGCTCTTAGGGAAATTAAACGGTTATTTTACCTGCAACGTATCCCACGGATTTCTTTACGGACCGCTTCGCCTGAGAGGATTTTGTAGCCTGATCATCTGGAGGAGATAGATGCGATGAAATCGGTCTATTAGGAAGCAGCGAAGGAGCTTTTGGAGCGGTTGCGAAGGGTTGGGAAGTTGTAGGATGATAAAAAGCTTTGACAATCCCAGCAGTTTCAGTAGTGTTGCTTTCTCCAACATTACTTTCCGCATAGAGACAATGGAAATAGAAGGAAATGAGAAAGAATCTCAATGTCATTCTGGTCGGAGAGTAGGACTTCCACCTGCGGCCATACATTCTGCTATATTTTACTGTCTCTATATCTGACATCAGCTATATGAGCATGATTCGCAAGATATGAGTGGTGGGCAATAATGCCTTGATTTATCAGTGTTTCAAAATTTATTATTTCACTTGGGAAGGGAAAGCTGGAGCGAGAGTTTTTCCGGCACGTGAACTGTCAGTCAGAGAATTTCACTATGAAAAAGCTACTTTGTTTACTTTTCTTTCGCCCAGTGTTTCTTGCTATTACTTTTGTTGTTGTTGCTTTTCAGTGCATATATTTTCTTTGAAGTAATGCAATATCCGAAGAAGTAATATTGGATATTGGGAAAAAAAACTTGCAAATGAAGATGAAACGCTGGAACTTTGAAAGATACAAGACGAGGTATGTTGACACTCACAAAATATGTATGTAGCTAAAGTTTTGAAAAACACTGGACTCTTAAAAGGATCGGATGACAAAGGATGTTTATGTGTTTGTCAACTGTAATTGTTTGTAAGTTATAAAGTAAAAGTAACGAAATGGGGGAAGTACTTTCAATCAGATGTATTGTTGTTCACTCCTGATGTATGTACGGAGGTACGACGATATTAGATGACTAGGAAACTTTTCTCTTATATAAGATACTTCTGTATTGTTTTGTTCCACTGGAAAATGAAAAGTCTCTTTGCCTTTTGTAAGAAGACAATGAGCTTCTCAAGAGATGAAAACGTGCAGAAAAGTCGTGAATTTAGGAAGGTACGGTTAGCAGTGAGGATGTGATCCCGTTGCAAACTAGCGACCGACTGAATCCCTACCGGGTCTCGACCACCGTACAAATCTTTCTCCTCACTCTCATCTTCCCCGTCTATATCCTCTTCCTAGCAGCTTATATACGCCACCCCTGCTTTCATTCTTGCTAGTCAAACTTTCCTTATCCAACTAGAAGAGTGTGTAACTCACACTGTCTTTGCTCAAAATCAAAGCTTACTTTGGCTTTTTCGTATTGTACTTACTATATTCACCCTTTCATAAATTCTATACGAACATCATTGTAGTATGAATTATTTTTTTATTTTGCTCTTACAGTTAAATCGTGGTTTTGTTCCGCTACACCTTTGCACCACCTTCAATGTTCTTAGTATTCAAGTATACTACAGAGAGTACACACATGAATCTCAATACAAAATTTAATGTCGCCAACGGTTTTATTACAAATATATATTAAATTCTGAGTATCTGAATTTCTGAATACCTGGAAGTGAGAAATGTAAGATCTGAGAATCTCTCCTGAATGTATCACCATTTCAAAAGTAAAGTACGTATGTATGCATGGCAGGTATTTTGTATTTATATTGCTCATACCTTTCATGTCAACAACCGTTTAGGGAGAACTTTATTAGGATTTCTTTGGTAAAACAAACGTTGAAAAGTGTGTCATCGTTCATGCAGAATATCATACGACATTTTATACATCTTCTTCTAGATTTCCAGAATCCAATTTAACTAGACAAACCGTAGTTGACATAGTTCCGTTGAGTGTCTCAAATAATATCTACTTACATTTTGATACGTAGATACATATCCGAATGAAAATGTACATATATGAGTCGGTTGTTTCTCAGGGCAATATTATTTGCAGCATTTCCGCCAAATAAACAAAGAGATTTTGAAGTAAATGTCTTCAACTTTGAACTTAAGAGACTGCATGGAGCTTCCAATTTCGACAAAAAATCTTTATAAAACTTTTCTAAAGGTCAGCAAGCACTTTCAACTTAAAGAACATTGAATAGATCATGACCCAAGGGGTTTTTTATTTTCACTTACATTTTTGTTTTGACACCCCTCTGCTATTCTGTAGTATAAGAACTCCAAGTCCATGAGAAATGTTGAATATCACTGCAGAACTACTAACATTAAAATTGTCCCTCTGGATATTTCTCCTCATAAAAGTATTCAGTCAACTTCCGTATAACTCAATCAATCGTGCTGGAAGTTGTCCTGGCTGGAAAGTATAATGACCATAGGACAATGGCATTTTTGTGAACATGCTTTTTATGGGATTGGTCTCACTTTTTGCTCTCCCCTCATCCTTTGACTATAGCTGTCTGGTCTCTGACTGCTCGGTCAGGCTTGATAAAAAAGTCAGAGTACTCAGAATTAATCTTTGATCCAAGGAGTTTTAGATCTAATCTGTCAAGAATTATTATTAGAACCATATAGTGACTCATGCAGTAAGTTCCTAGAAATGTAGAACAACGAATTTCATTACACAGAACATCTTGAATGACACTATAAGCTTTGGGTCATCTAGTTTTTAGCTTTTATTAAAAACAAATGACGACCCAATCATTCGTTTATATATTTCCCAGTATGACAAATGAACATGTCGCACAATAAGAAATAGAATGAAAGGAATTTAGACAAATAACAGAGAAAGCATTCCAGGGATATACATGCACATCTATTACATGTGTGAACCTACATCAAAGATGCGAGTAGGAGGATTACCCAGTTTTTTAGGCCAAATGAGTAAATACCCAATGGGGACACGTGGGAGAAATGTAGATACGCTACATGCCAGGCATTTTCTGCAAACCTGGGAATCCAAGCTAAAATTAGATACATAAAAGGGATACACAACAAAAAGTCCATAATCTTGTGATTTATGAGAAGGAAATAATTTCTAAAAATGACGGGTACTTATTCACCGAAATCAAGAAAGGCCATTACCGAATAAGGCTTCGGATTATTCAAAAATGAGGTGAATGACCCAGAAGAAATTTTTTCAGCAACGCCAGAGAACCATATGATCACTAGACCCTGTAATACTATTTATTATTAGTGCGGAAGAAAAATATGCATACACTAAATAAATCCGATTTCAGGACGATTTACTGGCAACTTTATTTTATGTGCTTTGTAATATCACAACGTAAGCATCAAATTCTATATTAGATAAATTTTCTTTTTCCAGTTACTGACTCATTTATCGATTCATATATGCAAATATAAATTCTACATTTAAAAGTTTCTTGTATAATATTTCAGATCGAATGATTCCCTTTTCGGTTTCGAATACTGCAATTGTATTTTGTTACTTGATATTCTAGCGGGTACCGTAAACCCGCAACTACATGCTTTTTGCTTAGCATAATCTACTTACTTTCATAAATGAAGGTAAACATAAAGCTAACTAGGAGATAGTTTCTCGTGTGAAGGGTACAAAACCAAGCAATAATAAATTCAACGAAGTTACCCTGCAGTAAAAATGAATGTAAACTGGGTGTAACAGCAATAAAACGTTTAAAATTTTTACATAAAACACAGTTATACGCAATTACGTATAGTATACATAAACAACGCCATTGCTTATTATCACGTTTTCCCAGTTGAAGTGTAATGAAGATTAAAATTCGATATGGGTTCGATATACCAAAACTTGTAGTAAGCTTCTTACTACAAGCTTTGGTATATCGAACACCATGTAATGGGATAGTTATGTACAAGGATTTTTGTCTCAACAATAAAACGTTCACCACGAATCCAAAAAAACAGAATTATTGTTTCCGCGACAGCTTATAGCGTTTCCTTCTTCTCTGATTCACAAGTTGTCCCCTCATGTATTTCCTCTCCGGCACCGTATACGACTATCGTCTCTGTGTCGGGAACTTCCCCTTCGTCTGGATTTGACATCAATACCTGAGAAAGCGGGAAGAGTATTTCATAAAATAGTGATCTTATTGTTCACCCCTCGAGTTCATAAGCACATTGCAATGATCCGAGCAGGGGTTGCTTTGAAGTGAATTCTCAAATCACTACGTATGTATGCATCCGCAATCGGACTGCACAATAACTATAACTCCAGTTTTACATTATACGCAGTACCGATGACAGTTTGGTATAGATATTTACATGCCAGTTGTACTTGAAGCGCATTGTATACTTATAACTACATGTTAATATCGATACTTTCAACCTCATTTAAGAGTAGCCAGTAGAGGGTGAAGGTATAAACATTTATCACTCACTATTATCTTTACAAAGAAAAACGAGAAAAACAACATAAAAGAAAAATAATTTTAAAATCAGACAAGGTCGAATCTCTGATAACTCTTAGCAAATTGTACATACTCCACGAAACTACGCCGCAACAGTAACGACACTGCCATAAAATAGTGTAGAGAAGCCATACCTCTCCATGTGGCCCGGTGACACTGGTAGTAATGGAGTACACCACTTCATCTAAATCCTCAGTTGTTCCGCCCAAATGATGCGAAACTAATGTTATAGGATGACCTTCTAAATGCTGACCGTGAGAAACAATGGGCTCCGATTTGGGAGTCACGTCAAGTGAGTTTGAGTGGGGAACGACGGTGACAGTTCCCTGCGATGTTGATAGCACCGTCTCCCCTTCATTAGTCACCATTAATACTGTTGGACTCGAATTTAGGTCTGATGGATCTGTAGCACAGAATGTTAGTTTTGTTATAAAATATTAAAACTGTCACTAAATAAAACATTTAATTATTTAATTTAACATTTAATTTTAATTAAAATTAGTATTATTAACCGGCAGTTCCAGTTCCAAGATCAAATCTAGTAGCACCCAAGTTGACTTTATTGGGAGCTGCGGTGGAAGCTAAAATTCTAAAACGTTTGAGTGCGGGTACGCCATTACTTGTCGATCCAAGTGTAGCCACATTAGGAATAATAGGAGAAACTTGTGCTGAAATACATGTACTGGTTGGTCGAGTGTTCGATAGTATCCTTGAGAATGATTTTTGCAGACAGGGCGATGGCTGAATATTCAGGTTTTTCGTTACTAATGGCGAATTTAAGTTTTGAACTTGCTGTTTGGTGAAAATTCGAGTGGGTGAGATCAATTTGCTGGCCATAGTGGCTCCTACTGACGTAGTAGGCGAAGTCGACGTAAAGGTGTCATACATTGACGGGAATGGTGACACCGGTTGTGACTGCACTGCACCAACGATTGAGTCAGTCTGCTCGTCAATGACTGGAATCTGATGCTGTGAGCAAGGAGGCTCAGATGTGTCATGTAAATTCCCTACAATAAGTTGAAACATAGATACTTCAATTGCTATATCAAATCTATATAAAAATATCAAAGAACGATAAATGCGCTGTTGAAAGCTTTTTACCCGGTTGGTTAATGTTCATCACACTAGACTTCATAGAGTCATTCCACTGGAAATCACAAAGCCCACGTACTTTCATTTCGGCTCCAATCCGTACGAGCTCATTTATAAGACTAGGAGGAATAGCAACTTCACCTTTGTAAATAAAATCTAAAAGTATTCGTAGATCCATCGCTTTGACATCCTTCAAGAAAATAATTGGGTGTTGACCAGCAGGTGTCATTTTGAACATATCATCAAAGTACTCTGAAGCAGAGGACAGAATGACACGATGGGCTTTAAAGAATATTTTCTCTGCCACCAAGGTAACATCGGTGTAGCACTCATCAGCATAAAAGCGAGAAAACGTTCCCAGAAATGCTTCGGAATGATCTGTCCATCTCATCCTGACACAAGACTCAGTAAACACTAACGGTCCATGCTGTATGGTTGGTACCGGCTCCACTTCGGCTAAAAATTAAATACCGGTTTTACATTTCATGATACCAATACATAATGTTTATAAACTTGTATTCCAAAATTCTATAAATTTTGCTCTAATATTTAAGTAAATAACGTTTTTATCAAGTTGACTGTATTCTACTGCATCAAATCTATAATTAATTGCAAAACCCACTCGGATTTGTAATTGTTGTCACACGTTTCACTTTATTGCTCTTCTTGATCTTCTCAGAATTCTTCGGACTAGGGATGGGTTTGGAAGTCTCATCTTCCGCAGGTGGGTACAGATCCATCCGATGTTTCCTCTTCAGATGTTTTAGCATTGACGAGGTACTATGAGAATTGGAATATGAAAGGGAGTCTCCGCACAGTCGGCATATAACCTAAATTAACACACATAACCAAAAACAGATCATTATAATTTCATCCAAATAAATTCGCATTTCAAAATTCAAATTGTCGATGGACTTATTTTATGTTAACCTTTTTCCCATCCGGGGCGACAACAAATTCATTCCAAACTTTGGACCGGCCTCTGCTCAAACCTGATGAGGAAAAGTTGGAAGTCCCGGAATGTGAAGGAGACAAGGGGTCATGGTCCGTGGTAGTGTTCCCAAAGATATTGTTAATGGTCGCCGCTATCCTTAAAGGATCTCCAACACTCAGGCCCGTCTCATCGTCAATGTCCATCATCGAATCGAAGAGCTGTCTGTAAATCAGAGAACAACCAAATTAAATTTTCAATCAAATCTAAATCTCAATCGTAAACTCTAATCAATCAATCTAATAATTCGCTAATTATTTTTAAAATTTTAAATTATATGTATATAATAAACAGTTTATATTTTTTTAAATTCTAAATTATTATTTGACACCATTAAATTATCAGGAGTATAAATAAATGTCATATCCCAACAACTGCAATCAAGGTCACGACCTTGCAGAATTCCCATCAACAAGGATAAACAATCTATGACACCTCATTAAAAATAATTATTAAATATTTATGTTTGTATTACCTATAAACTTATATTTACAAGTAACGGGGATATCTCAATAATTTCTATGATTAACGTACGTAAACGCAATACTAAAAATCAACGCAGTAAAAATATTACTTTGATCAAGAAGTCAGGATGTCAGGCAGGTCAGTATCCCCAACTCCTTTGTTTACACACGTGTTGACCAAAGGTGGTACAGGTACAGGTCCTTTCGCGCTGCAAAAATGGACAAGAATCGACAACGGCTTCCGATTTTCGGTCTTCGGATCTCACTCACAGCTGACACCGTCAAGACACTTCTTCGTATATTTTATGTCGTTCGGTCACACACAAGAAGATCTACACAAGAGGATCGAACTTGCTCACAAAACCTGCGGCGTATTTTGAAACTCATTGTATTCTCCCAGCGTGCGCTCCACTTTCCACGGAATTTCATTACGCAACACCTTTTCATTTCTTCTACTTCCTGTGGACTTTTACTTGATTGTATTTTCACCGGAACTTCATTTGCATGGTATTCTTTCCCCCCTGTTTGGGGCAAGGTGAAATAAATAATTAAAAAAATACAAAAGCTAATACACAAATAAATATGAAGACTAATACAAAAATTAAATACAACAAATAAATATGAAGACTAATACAAAAATTAAATACAACAAATAAATATGAAGACTAATACAAAAATTAAATACAA